>VWZN01004515.1:501035-531316 GCA_013396955.1 Regulus satrapa | reverse complement strand
GTGAAAAGTGTTCCCTTATTCCGGCCCGGGGAGGGACCCCCTCCGTCGGGCAGACGGACCCTGTGGGATGCCGCGGGAGCCTGTGTCGACGTAGGGGTTCAACTGCAGGTTTTGGGGGTGAAAATGAGGAATCTTAACGCTCTTGTTCCAACTTTTAAGGCCGCGTCTGATGAGAAATGGAAATCTGGCTCAAAGTCATCCTTCCTGTTGTTGACATCACCTGAAAACTCCGCTGGAAATATTTCCACTAGTTTGCTGCAAACATCACCCTCCCCCGAGGTCTCAACACCTTGTGAGTACACGCTGGCTGCTGGTAGGGCTCTGGTTGTGGAAATCCATGGCTACGGCATGTAATTGTTCTGCAGTGTTCTTTTTATTGCAAGCATTAATGAAGAGCTTATCGTGCCCTGGGGAGTTGTATGTATTACAGCATAGGCTGTAGGCAGTGCTCTGTTTTTTTAAAAAGGCATGACCAATATCTTCATATTTTTATAATTATATGTGAAGTGATTGTTTCGGTTTCTGCTTGTTATTTCTGCAATACACATGGACCAAAAGGACATGTTGTCTGCTACTGAATGCCTTTTGTTTGCAGGGAAAACATTGAGAGGGTTAGAAAGTAGCCTGCTGGTAGGTGGATCAGTGAATCTTTGCAGGATGAGTTGTTTAAATGAACTTCGAATGGCCTACCAATATTAAAAGGAGTAATTGAGAAGATCAGTAAGTCCGCCTCTGTCCAAAGACACAGGAATGTAACCATGTCTTAACTCCTATGCAGCATTGGTTCATGGCATGGATCAGATCCCATGGCATGGTAGACCCCTGCTGAGTCTATGGTTTATTCTGAGGAGAATGTTATTTACTTTCTTTCAAGGTGATGTGTCAGGCTGCACAGCTAGTTTTATAACAACTTATTTTGGCAGGCTCAAGTTCCAAGTATTGTGTAATCTTCATTCTCTAGATAGTTGGAAAACAAAATGTTTCTGGAGATGTGTGATTACATGTAAAATCTGCTGTTGCGTTGCAGACCACAAGACATGGTGTAGTGACTCTCCTTCAGAACTTCATAACAATTTCTGAGCAGAAAATACTCAAAAATAGTTAAATACACTGCATTTAGCAAAACCTACAGGTGGGTGGCTATAAAGTATTTAGATGCCTGGTATGTAGATGATGTATGCCTGTTTGTCCCTGAGGACCTATTAGTCTGCAAAGGTAAATGGGAATTGTGTAGGAACAGTAGTAATGCCACTGCTTTTCTCCCTGTTTGTTTTTTTTGGTTTTTTTTTTTCTTTTTTAATAAACTAATAAAATTTAAAAAGGGGTTTTGTGGTGGTATTCAGCCAGAAAGTTTTCACTTTCCTGTGCTCCTTACTTTTTACCCAGACAGTGCTACCAGCCACTTATAGGAGACTGGCTTTGAATACAAGAAATGAAATAGCCAGTAAATTATTGGTAAAAATAAGGTGAAAGCCTCCTGACCGTTCAGGTGCTTTCCTTCAAGATCCTTTCACAGAGGTCTTTTGTTTTTTGGGGAACAGAAATTGCGAGGAGGAGTTGTCTGCACTAGTGAGGCTCCCACGTTGGCTGATGTAATGTAGTTGCAGTGCCAGGCTGCATCTTGCCCTGTCACAGGTGGCACCTTCTGGAGTTGGGATTATCAAATTTATGGTGTTCTTGGACTAGGTGAGATGAATGATACCTTAACACATCAGGTGCTTGTAGGGTGTGGTAATGAGCAATTGAGCCTCAAGCTGCATTTCTCCATGTGTCTTTACCTTCACCTCTGTTTGACTTTGCCAGTGAGTCATTTTGTGATGTAAAAGAAAGACTGTCCCTTATTCACTAAATCTGTGTAATAGGATGAACAATGCTTATTGGTTTGGATAGGTGGTGTACCAATGAACATTTGTAAAGCACTTTCATGTTCTTAAATTAATTATACTGACAACTATATTTATTCTCATTAGTTTCAGATGTGCAATTCCTCTTCTGCACTAGACAGTTAGGACTTTGGATGAACTTGCAGAGAACTCACAGTTGTATCTTTTCTTAGAGATATATCAGTACAACACGTCCCTGGTGGAAGTTTTTTATTTAAAACCACAAATGAGGTGCCATATTTTATTGGCAAGATTGATCTAGGGAGATTATTTGTCAAATACATACATTGACCGTAATTGCTTTGGGCAAATAAAAAATTTGAAATAAGTATTTTTAGTTCCTTTTGTTTATTCAGGAATTAAATATGTGACTTCCTCAAAAATGATCCAGCCAAAAATAGAAGATGTAGAGCTGCATTTCAGAAAAGACCTTAATTCATAAGAGCAAGGGGCTAATTTCCTTCCCTGCCTCCTATCCAGCTATCCAGAATAGTTTCTGAAGTACAATACTAGAAATATTCTTGCGTGCCATTGCTAACTTGTGAAACCTTTAGGAATAGCTTAGTTACTTCTCACTTGACTACTCCACTCCCTCTTAGGAGGTGCTGCTGCATTTCAGATCGTTGCAGTTCATTTGACAGCAGTTGTTAGAACAGTGAAATCCTGAAATATACCCCATGTCCTGCTGTGACCTGTCGCTGAATTATGTGTACGGGTCTCTTTCTAAACTTTTTCCCACTCCTTTTGTCTGTATTTGGTTTATCTCGTGCTGCTATTCAGAAGACTGTTCGATTTGTGAAGGCAGGTGTTCCAAATTTAGGAAGAGTCAGAATAAACGTGTGGAGTCCTTGCTTATTTGTTGCATAGCTTTCAAATGCATGAATGTCGGGATGTTCTCTGTGTATTGCTTGCTTCCTTTGGCAGGTTGTGCATGACACAGTGATGCTTTGTATTCAGAGTGCTGCTGGTTTGGTCAGACAGGTATTTTTCTTGTTTTCTGGAAATCACTGAGGTCGAGTTGGAGACGTGCAGGTGTTGAGAGTGACGCAGGAAGGATGCTGTTGGTGTGCAGTAGTTTGATACCAGGGTCAAGAATGCTATAAAAAAAAAAAAAAAGTGATGAATTGAGTGTCAATTTAGGATACATTTGTGAGAGGTGTGTGATAAATGAAGCATTAAGGCTGCACGGGACTTGGAGGCTAAATGCAAATTAGCTTATTACCACTAAGAGTTAGTTGGGTATATCCTGTTGGGATAAATCAATCCCAACTGGGTGGCCTAATGGATACAGCACAACAACTTGAATTCTTCCATTATCCAGTTGTGGAGAGCTTGTCTTGGTAGCCTCAGTGATGTACTTCTGATGCAATATGGAATGAATAGGGGGCTTGTGATACAGTGCAGGAGTGTGGATTGCTGGCTTGCTCTTGCACTGTTTTACTTCTGATCATTTCTCAGTGATCCTGCTATGTGTGAGATGAAATCAAAGGTCCTTGGAATGAGCAGGGACTCGTGTCTTCCTGCTTTCTCCTCTGTGGCTGTCTCCTTCCCACTCCCTACACCCACTGCTGCTCTTCCAAACACTAGGTGCATCTCAGCCAAGCCACAGCCATGGGGAGGGGGGGAAATCTGGCTGTGATTAGGGACGGGATTGGGCACATCTGTGGCAAGTGGTGGATGGAATATCTGATGGGGATAGCAGACAGATGAAGCATACTGGGGCTACAGGGTAGTTGGGGTGTGATGTGCTGAGCAAAGGTACCCTAGTGGGATTGCTGTCATGCCGAAGAAAAATTTATATACTCCTATGCAAAAAAAAAAAGCCTAGACTTTTAAATCTTATGTCATGACCAAAAGCATATTTGGAGTACTCTTCAAATCCTGGATTTAAACAAGCTGCTTCTATCAGCTTATCCCTTACTTTCTCTCTCATGATTTGCCACCTTCCCCACCTAAGCAAAATCCACTTTGTGAAGTGAGCCACTGAAGATACAGGTTTTGTGTGCACGCCTTGGCATGCTGTTGGACAAAAGCATTTTCATTTGCATTATGGAAAACGCATTTGGAATTGATGGAAATTAGTTCCTTAAGGATGTGCATCTTCATTGTGTCTGCACTGCAGGGTGATCATTTCCTTTTCCAGTTTGAGATGCCAATTGCTTTAAGCCAGTCAGGAATATTTTCTGTTGGCTTTAATAGCATCTGCAGTCTGACATTTTAGGAAGAACTGTTGCTGGATCTATTTATATTGTGCCAATACACTTCTGAGTTAAATTGTCTCTGTTGGGTCAGTCACTGAGGAAAAGTGCCAACCTTATAAAATAGGAAAGCACTGTGAATGTATGGTAATTATATATGAGCTTAATATTTGAGTAACTTTTTAATAGTGGTCACAGTGAATCATTTTACTTCTAGTCAGAGTTGGATGGCTGTCTGTGCAACAGATTCAGAACTTGCAGCTGCTTCAGAGTCTTTGGCAGGATGTGATCTTTTCACTGTATCACTACTGTTGCAAATAATTGCAGTAATAACTGCCAAGCAGATCTGTTGCTCAGCTCAGTTTTTAAGAGTTTTGTAAAGATTACATACGAGTAATTTTCCTTCATTTTGTCTGAGCACTTTTGGGATTTGACTGTGTCTGGCTGAATTCTTTCAAGAGGATTGTGGGATGGAGGGATGAGGGGTGTCATTCTTCTGGCCTGCGGAATTATCTGCCTGATATCTACAATTTTTCATTGATGTTATTGTTCTGGTTTGAATCTAGATTTTAAAAGTGCACCACTTTTTTGTCTGTTTGCTTTTTCCAGACTTTGCAGCAGTTCCTGAATTTTTGCAAGTATGTGTTGTTCTTTCTTCACAGCTTCGCTGTAAAATCTGGCCATGCTCTTTCTATGAGCTGGTTTTTTTAATTATTACTTGTAAGTTTATGGTGGTTTTTAATGTTTATTTTTAAGCTTATGTTATCAGTACTGGTATGAATGGCAGACTGAGGTGTGGAGTAAGCTTAAACATGACTTTGAAGTATAGCATTTTATTAATGAACAGTCAGCTACCAAGTTGGATTCTTTTCTTTCCCTGTAAGACTACACTTAATCAGTTTGGAGAAGCCAGGGTTGAAAAAATCTTGACCTGGCATGCACTGGGTGAGGCTGTCATCCATTTCACTTATTCCCTGGTGTCTTGACAGACAAGTGGAGGTGTCCCTGCAGGTGAGCAACTTCATTACCAGCATGCCCGATAAAGCAGAACTGGATTTGGGGTTGAATGAACACCGCTCAGTCAAGAGAGGGTGTTAATGTCACCTGCCTTAGTTGCTGCTAGCCTCAAAATAAGCAAGATCATATTTAATTCATTTAAATTATAATATTGTAAATAGTTTTCCAAAAACTTACCAAGTGGCACAGTTGCTTTTGACATAGTTGGAATAACAGAGTGCCTAACATTAGCAGCCTTTCTGTGTGACCATTTTTGCAAGTCATACTTCAGCTGAAGGCAGTGGCAGGTGGGCAGCTCTCACTGACCAGGACAGGACTGTCTGGGGAGATTTATTTCTGCTCTTCCTGCGCTGTGACCAGGAGCTGAGCAAGCCCCATGGCTGCAGGTATGATGAGCCTGGTTTGGAGGTGTGGGTGAATGGTTTCATGGTAAGCCTGGCCAGTTCTCATCTCTAAGCTGGCTGCACTTCATTTGCAGGGAAAAATGGCATATACTCTCTTTAATGCCTTTCACTCTTGTAGGGTGTCCATATCAGTGACTCCCTCAAGCTGAGGAGGGAACATGAGTGAACAGGAAATCAGAGAAGAAAGGCTATGACAAATACAGCTCGAAAGTTGCTATTTGATAAGAAGACCTATTTATTCTTAGTTGTTTTGAGCTTGAAATACGATCTTTTTCTGCTTAATTATGTCCTACCTTTGGTTGTCTTAGCTTTCCTTCCTTTAAACTTTTCTAGTTTTGCTAAACCTTTTCAAAGAGGAGAAGGCTTACAACTTCTAAGATGCAATTGAGTTTCTTAGGTGATAGAATAAAGGTGTGTTTGGTTATAATCTCTGCAGTAATAATTTTTTAGTACCCTTCCTGTTTTTTAACTGTGCTGATGCTTTCATAAGAACAGTCCACTGTCAATCAAGGATTTCATTCCTGAATCATCCCAAGCCCATCATTATGCATATGAAGTCGAGTAGGTTTTTCCCACCACAAATACCAGACTGTTTGAGTGGTATTGAAATCTGCCAGCCATTTTAACAGTAGTAATCTTTCCCTGTCCCCTTGTGATTCATTAGTGGGTATAATGAACACAGTATATGCTTAATGCAGATGGCCGTGGGGCTGCAGGCTTAGTGTCCTTCTCTTGGGAAGACTGACCTTGTACTGTTTGTTTCCTGTCTAACTGGTTCTCTATACAGATGATGACTTTTCCTGTTATCCCATGGCTGCCTAGTTTTTATAACACTGGACTTTTTTTTCTTTTTGTTTTTTTAAGCAGCCTTCCTTCCTTTGAAGGGAATTTTTGGGGATTGGACATGAGTTATTGAGGAACAAGTTAACTTCAGTGCAACTGTGGTAACAGGCTACATGTACACTCACCACAAATGTGAAGTAGCTTAATTTAAACATCTGTCTTGTGTCCAAACAATCAACACTCAGCTCTATCTAATCTACACTGCAATCACATCCCAGCTTGCTTCATAAAATTTTAAGTTTCAGTATTCTATCTGGAATTTAGTTTTGGTCAAAGAGAGCCCTGTGTGTATTACAGTAACTCACTTCTGCTTCTCATTCTTCCTACTTGTCAGAACAGGTTGACTGTTTCTGTATTTAGCTCTGCTTTGCTTATTCATCCTTTCTCAATAAGAATTTTATACTTTGTTTACCTGGAAGCAAGATGGGTCCCAGTGGGAAAATGAATGGCAGAATTAAGAGTGGTATGAATACTTGCACTAAGTAGCATGCCTTATCCATAAATCAAAGCAGAATTTGTAGGTGTAAGTTCTGGTCCTTGGCAGAGTCTCTTAACTGAGAAAAACTAATATTTAAAAAAAAATCCCAGATTCCTATTAATCTGTTCCCAGATTCATAGTCTCCATACAAGAATAATTTAGGTTGAAAAAAAATAAACCCAAATTTTTTTTCTGCCTCTTTTCTGTTCCACTTATCTCTGCCCACCTATGTGTTAATGGTTGAGAAGTTTAAAAGCAAACTTCTGGGTTCCATATTCTTTCAGAGAATTTAGCCTTTCGTGTGTATAACTGCAGACATACAAATGAGGAGGATGTTGCTGCTTCATTTACTAGAACTGTGCCAGGTTTTTCTTCTTTTTGTTTGTAATCCTGAAAGTAGGATACTTGGCACGGAAGACAGAAACATAGTTTATTCAAAACCAAGCATACAGAACTTGGATACGTGTATTTCCAGCTTTTAAGAATTTATTTTTTTAAAAAAAGTTGTAATAATATAAATTTGCTTACATATCGTATGTGGGTTTGTACATGCAGAAAATGTCTGAACGTACTTAAATGGGATGAGCCGGTTTTGGTGAGCAGGCACACCAAGAAAACAGGTAAGGGTGCATTCAGAAGAACTGAGCACAGCACTTGAAAGAAAAAACAAACAACCTTTTAAAGGTCTGGTTTTTTCTCACAATTTGAAATCAAGTCTGTCTCCTTGACTAGGCTGAAATAAACGTTGAGCTACTCAGGAGGCTGTGTAAAGCTAGTTTTGTCTGGAACCCATTCTCAGTCTTTCCCAGACATGGAATAAAGAGTGTCAGTGAAATTGAGAAGTTGCTCTGTGTTTCAGTCCTCTCATGAAACCCACAGATGCTCTGCCTTAGTGGAACAAGCACTAAATGTGCGTTTCAAGTAAGCTAAGCCAGGGAGAGCTATCAGAGGAGAATGACACAAGGATGGAGTTTCTTAGCACATTAGTAAATATGTGCTGTAGTGTTTCACATTAAGATGAAGGATTTTTCTGTAATTCTAAGTAGCTGTATACTTGTCATCTCCCCCAAAATACTAGCATTAACTGTATAGACAATGTCTTAGTTTGATTGTTATTAATAAAATTACATTGTAGATTTTAATATAGCAGCAAGCATCTGTTGTATGTCTGTCCTTTTTACTTGTAAAAAGCAAACTGACCTTCAGTTGATCAGCTGTTGTGATTCATATTTTGAGTATTAGTATCCACTCCTCTGCTAACAAAAGTTTTTTTCATGGTTTGTATAAGTTAAGCTTAGCTCAAAATATATATGGTGTTTCAGGGAAAACAGAGTCAGGAAAAAGTGTCTGTAATGCAAAAGTTAGCAGATTTTACTAAGTACCATTTTAAAATCACTTCCCTTATGCACTGTAAGTGAGATTTTCAGGCCTCAATTAAAGATCAAGAATAAAGTGATACTGAAATAATGACTGTTTTAAAAAATTCCCATAATTTGTCCTTAAATAACAGTATGGCCCACAGAGAGGTAATTATCTACAAATTGTGTGTAGCAAAATTATAATTAGTTTACTGTATTGAATCTCAGAAGGGTGGAACTGAAAAACAAAAACTTTGACCATTTGTTTGCATTATTATTTAGTTTATAGATGGATGCTTATTATCCTTGTGAATATATATTTTTTAAACCATATCCCTTATGGTTTTTTGTAAATTGAATTTTATGTCATATTTTGTATCAGTACTGCTATATCAAAACCTGATTTCCCTGCTTCTGTGGCTGATCTCATTCAGTTCAATGATTGTTTATGTGAATAAGACCCAAAGAATGTGGCTTTGTACGAAAAATATCCTCCCAGTGGGAGTTGTAGTAGGCTCACACTTAATATAAAAGGAAAAAAGACAAAAAAAAGAAATTGTTTATGTTTCCTTTTCTTGTACAATGATTTTCAGTGAAGTCTCATATTCCAGGAAATTAAATCTGTAGCCAAGATAATAAGGCATTGGACAATTTTTATCATTCAGCATGCAAGTCTATGCTGTTAAAACAATAGTCTGACTGTTTTGAGGTGTAGATAGCCTGACTAAAATAACGTGTTGCAAAAGAAGTTGCAGTGCATTTTCGATAATGTTGAGCAGAGAGATAATTGTGGACTTTGCATGGTGTATTACAGTCATGGGAGTAGTTAACAAGATAAAGAAAATCTCAGCTTTCTCTCTGTTTACAAAACTGGCCTTTCTGGAAGGACTGGAAAACAAGAATACAAATATATAATCTGCTTGCATTCTCTTTCTGCCCCTCCTTTTTGCCTCCCTGTATTGAGACCAAAATAAATGGGAAGACTAACTGTAAAAAATCAGCACTAGAGCCAGTCCTCCTCTTCCTCAGTTTTCTCTCTCTGTTTTATACACCGCTGGCAACGCAGCTCCCCTGATAAGGTGTGATTCAGTCCTGTAGTGCCCACAGAGCAGAACTCTGCTGTTAACTCCTCCTTACTCGCTCTCTAAGTACCTGCAAATCCAGACATGGAGCAGCACAGTTCAGAGGTGAAGTTTGATCTTGTCTGCACTGAAACACCAATGCGTGTTTCTACCCTATTTGGCCACTCCTGTGATATTAAGGTAATGAAGATGTCCTTGACCTTTTTACCATTTCATTTTCCCATTTTCTTTTCATTCTGTGGCACTTCTAAAACTCTGCTCTCTTCCCAATTTTATCTTCCCCTCTCTTTTGTCCTCGTACTTTTGTATCATTGATTAGAGAGTAATCTGATTTTGTTTGATCTGTTCTTCATCCCCTACAAATCTGTTGTTTTGCTAGTTGTGCTGCTAACAGTGGCTAATAAGTTCTGAGTCAACACTTAGAACCCAGAAGAAATAAGAATAGAACAAAAGGTGTTTTGACAATCGTTTAAGAAAGAATTTGTGAGAGAATAAAAAAGGATACATGTCCCTCTTCCTTATCTTTCCACCTTATCTTTACAGATCAGATTGATTGTAGTGACACATCTTCCGAGGCTTTTAAAAAGCCTTATGTTCAGTATTTCCTTCCTCATCCTGTCCTCTAGCCTTTACCTGTCTCAATTTGCAATCTTATTTTTTCTGCTTTCACTTCAACTCTAGTATTTTTTTGGGTCTTGGGGCGTGTTTTTCCATCTCTGACTGCTTTCAGCTCTCTCTGTTCTAACATCAGTAGCTTATAGGCTTTTCTGGTTGTGCTTCTTGCTTTGCTAGGCTTCCAGTCCTTATCAGTGTGCTGGGTTTTTTTTGATAACAACAGTCCAATGTGTTCCTTGGTAGGAATGATGGTTAAGGAATATCTGTTTCTATCTTACTGGACAGGAACTGCCACCTCCTTGAGATTTTTTTTGTGTGTTTTTCTTGTATGTTGTAAATGTGAAAATGGAATCTCTTTCAAGAGGGTATCCTCAAATACAAAAGTTACAGAGGTGCTGAGCTTCATAAGGGTATGGAAGGAGGTAGCCATGAGGAACATCCTGCCTGTTTCTGGAAACATGGTCCAGGAATATGATGTCCCTCTAGCAGGATCCTGCCCTTCTCTGGTTTTCCATCAGGTTTGGGGTTGTGGGGTTTTTTTGCTTCTTATTTCTCTTTGGGACCTGGATACTCTTTGTGGGCATATAATGCAAAATGTTCTCCATGTCTTAATAAAATATTGTATGAGCTGGCCTGTTGTAAAGTATGAAGGAGGCTCAGATATGCTGAGATTTCAGAATATTCATTAACTATAAAGCAAATACACTCAAATGCATGATCCTTTTCAGTACTCAAAACAGACCAAAGCATTTATTTTGACTGAAGACAAATAAAAAACCTAAGGGGACTGAAATGGGTGTGACAAATAACGCCATCCTCCATAGTTCCTATTAGTGGCTGACCAAGGAGAATGCATTTCCTGATTTTTCCTTTCTTTCAAGATGTGGGAAATATCCACAAGCATTAAGAGGCTGAGTGTCTTTAAAGCCAGTTTCAGTTCCCAGAGAGATGGCTTCCAGTGCTCCTTTGGGTTCCTGCAGTGCCTGTGAGCACACAGGGGAAAGGAGGGGGATCAGGGAGCAGTGAGGGGGAGTGGGGTCATTTGTATTCACTTTGCACTCTCAGCTCTCTGTACTTGACGAGTATGAATATTTCTGGATTACAAACTTGTGACTTCTTGTGCACAGCCATGAGGGCAGAGTCTTCACTGGGAGCTGAGGTTCTGTCCTACAAGAGGAGAAGCTTTCAAGAAATGCAGTATCTGTAGCACAGTTTCTTGAAACACCTAAAATTATGTGACTAGTGATGGTCCTTTTAATCTGTGCAAAGAGCCTGCTGGTGTGGGAGATTTTTATTTTACCTGGTTGGGTATTGTGTTTCAGTGCAGCAGATGGCCTGTGTATGGGCAAGTGCCCTTTGGGAAGAGAATAAACACAGCAAGAAATACACCCCAGCCCCCTGGCATTTTCTTAGGCCTTTTATAACATCAAAGCACCCTTGTGCAATGCTCCTTCCAGTCACCTGATGCAAGAGCCAAGGTTTTGTGATAACTACTTTCTTCTGTTGTTCCTATGTTAGTACAGCTGGCAAGATTCTTGAGATACAGGGAAGAGCAATGTGATATTCAAGGTGAGATGTGTTAATTGAGCTGTAGCCTGAGCTGAGAGAGAGATTAACTTCAGTTACTTGTCCTTGGCAGCCTTTTGTGTTGATGCATAGCTTTTTAAAATTAACTGAGATCCTAGTTTGCAGTGTAAGTAGGATGGGACAGAAACACGATTTTATTTATTTTGGGCTTGGTGGGGAGGCATTCCTGATGAACCAAATGCTGAGTTAAGACTATTGCTTTGTATGGCTTGCACAGAACAAATGAAGAAGGACATTTTGGGAACTGTGCTGCTTGGTTGGGTTGGAACAAAAGAGCCCTGAGGTTGGGAATCACTTTGGTTATCTGACTGAGATTCCCACCAATGAATTTCTGCATGAAGTGGGGAAGAGTCTTCTGCAGAACTTCCGAAGAATTTAGCAGAAGAAAAAAGATAGCACAGAGAGTGCCCACAACGCACTGAGAGATCCTTCAGCTCCGTGTGTGCCAATGGTCCAGGCAAGAGGATCAGAATTTCCATAATTTTGTTTGCATTATTTATTTGGAGATTACTCACAAACATCACCTATAGAGAGATACAGCTGTGAAGGGCAACTCGAACTCTTTGTTCTTTATAGGGGAATTCAGATTACTTTTTGCAGATACTGTTTCTTGTGATAGCCTTCTTCCACAAGAACTTAGCGAATCACTGTGTCTGTGTGGCATCAAACTCTGTCCCTGACTATTTATTGCTAATGCTGAGTTCATTAAACATCAAAGTCTTATTTCTGGGGAAATAAGGGGAAATCAAGTCCCTAGTCTGGTCTCCAGAGTCCAGAACCTGCTTTATGGTATGGCATTTCCCTTTGGCCACCTCAGCTCAGCTGTCCTGGCCATGCTCCCTTCTGGTTTCTCGTGCCCCTCCTTGCTGGCAGAGCAGGATTCACTGAAAAGTCACGGACTCGGGGTAAACACTGCTGAGCCACAACCAAACCATCAGAGTTACCAACTGATTGTTCTCATACCAAATCCAAAACTCAGCACCGAACCAGCTACTAAGAAAATTGGCTCTATCCCAGCCAAGACAAGGAGAAGGTGGAACATGAAGAGGGCAGGGCATGAAATGGACTGGTGCAGCTTAAGGCTTTTTGCAAATACCTCTTCAAACCAATGTTATTCACCCAATGCCAGGACTGTCTTCAAGACTGCGTTTGCATAAACTAAACTTACTCCTGGATTCTCATGTTGTAGCGTCTGAGTCAGCAAATGTGTCCTACTGCTATATTTAGCCCAGTATGTTTTAATGAAACAAAGATCTTGTACCAAAACTGCTGCTGTCATTGTTGTGCAGCCTGTCCCAGCACAATAATGTAACTCTCCTTCCCCAGAAATTGACAATTGTAAAAGTCTTACTGGCCTGCCACCACATGTCTTCAAAGAACCCAGGGGACATTTTTAATGAGAATCGCTTTAGAATTCCTAGCTTGATTTTTGAGGTAAAGAAAAAAATAATCATAGGAACATTATCCCCCTACCTGTTAAAAATTTTGCCTTCAACTTTATGGTGATAAAAGCTTAACTTTTTGCAAATGGAATAACCAAATGTTTACCTGTTTTCTACATAGAGATACTTACTGTCTTTGCCTAAATGCAAGAGAGTTTGAGAAAAAGGGAAATAGAATTGCAAAGGACTAAGAAATCTTTGCTCTAAATTGTGGAATAACTAAATATTCAGGGCCTCAGCACTGGATGCTTGCTGAAAACTTTTCCTGTAACTTTTCTTTGAGAAATAAAGCTGAAAATTTTTTTAGCAGTTTGCTGTACTGTTCCGAGAAGGTTTTTGTAATTTGTACAAAGTGAGACTATCATGGCAACAGGTCTTCACTTCTGGTTTCCTTTAATCAGCCCACCAGTGTTAATGTAAGCACTTCTTTCTTTCTTTTGAACGAGACTTATGTTACAGCCACAGGAATAAAGTACAGTAATTCTGCATTGTTTATATTTATGCATTCATAACCATCATTCATAAGCACGTTTGCAGGTATGTAAATCTACTCCAGCCCATGCTGAGATCACCAGTTACAGCAGGTGCTCTAAGTCTTATCAACATCTTCACTGCATTTTAGGAAGTGCCAAACCTGTTCTCATTTATGCTGCACTCAGCCACTAGACCTAATTTCTCACTATTCAGTAACACCTCCCTCTCCAAAAGAAAAAAAAAAAAGGCAAAAAAAAAGCTTGACTCCCAACATTCCTCTCATGTCTTACAAATATGTGTGAAAGTCTGTGGCAAGAAGCTGACGCTGTTCCTCACCACTAGCCAGTCCTCTTCTTGCCTTGTATGCCTGTGTGTTCTTCATTCCTGTAGTTCAGGTGCTGGAGTAGGTGTGGTTTTAAACACCCTTGAGTGCAAGTCCTGTGGATCATTAGCATAGGCGAGTGGTATGAGAGAGCTCAGAAACAAGGGGTACTACTGCTGGGTATTTGGTTTCCCATGGCTTTTATTTAAAAAGGAGATTAAACATGAAAAGCGAACGCCGTGGCTAAGCGAACCTTAAAGACGTGGCTGAGTATTTGCTGCTGCGTGGGAGACATGTCCTGCGTGGGGCACAGGGCAAGCAGTGTCTGGGCAAGGCTCTGGAGAGGTAAGAGCGCACTTTTGTGTGGAAGCCATGACCTGGAACCCAAGAGCAGGCTCGCACCGTCCGCAGAAACGCTTGACTAATTCTGGCAGTTCCTGCTCTCTCTCTCCCTCTCTCTCTCTCTCTGATGTGCTTTGCAGCTTTAGTGTTGCATTAACTCCTCTTGAGTGTTACATTAATCCGGGACAAACGAGTCCCGTAGGTTTCTTGTTGCACTCCCAAACAGAGACATTCATCAAAACTAGGATAACGTTCCGCACATACCTCGCTTTTACTGTATTCTTTATCCTGCATTTACACTTCGCACAAGTCTGAAAATAATGTTTCAAGATTTTTGCTTCCTTGTTTTAATAGCTGTCTCTGTAAGTACTATACTGAGGGGTTAGGTCTCCAGGGAGGTTTGTTTACGCTGCACTAGTGATCAATTCGCATGAGTTTAAAGCCAAGGAACGAAACAATAACAACATAAATGATGGTATTGTTGTTGTTATTTTGTCCCCCAGAGCAGAACTGTGTCTGAAAATGCAGAGGATGTGTATTCTTTGGGAGGAGACTGGCACTCTGCTGGAAAGGTTGCTCTGATGCCAGATCCAGTACTCCAGTGAGACATTTGTTGCCCATATTGCTTTTGCTGACTTTGTTTCAATCTGTTAATTGGTTTGTATAAGCTTTGAACTGGAGCAAGCAAGAGCAGTATTCTTCTCATAAAAATGGTAGTAAAACCTCCCGCATCTTCTGAAGTGATTTTTATGTATCCTCATCCTAGCAGGTCTGTTAGTAAACCAACATGGAGTTGGAGGAGAAAACTTTTCAAGTAGAACTTTTCCTAACCAGATGAAAATACAAATCTGTTGTTCCCAATCTCCAAATCTAGTTTATGTAAGAACTCAGATGCCTTCTAACGGAACAGCTACAAGTCTTTTGATGTAAAATTGCAAGTATTGTTCTTTTGTGTAAATAGTTTGTCAGTATTACTGGAGGCACCAAAACAGAGAAAGTAAAAAGAAAACTCTGCTCACCAAGGGGATAGTCCTGCTCTGCTTGATGCTTCTGACGGAAGTTGTGTAGGACAGGAACAGGATCGATCTCAGATTCTTATTTCTTCACCCTCTGCTGCTTCCTGCTGAACTACCTTTTTTTTCCCCTAGTAGCCTGAAACACATTCCAGAAATGTCTGTGTGAGGTTGAAGAGTAAGAGTGCCAAGGCTGCTGATGAATAAGAGACTTTGTGATGAATCTTGTAAAATTGGACCTTTTCATTCAGAGAATAGTTCTCAATTACTGAGTCTTTTGTTGCCTTCTTTTGAATTGCCAAGGAGAGGAGGAGATGTTAAGTGTTGTCCTGCAACACTTTCCTCTAGCTACCTGAATTACCAGAAGGGTGAATTTCTTTGACAGGGAGGGGGGTGGGTGGGGGAAAATGCCCTCAGAGGAAATTGACTCAGTGTGTTACATCTGAAGATGCAGCAATTGTTTTACTTCACTTGTGAAACTACACGGTTTTGGGATATTTAAATTTATGTTGGAAGTTTGATTTTGAACTTGCTGATCCACGTTGAGAGGTAATAATGAAAACTTTCAACTTTTAAATCACCAATTTTAAAACAGATATTCAGGTCTTATTCCCAGTTCCTTGGAATAAATCTGTAAATTGAAATTTTTAGTTCCTATTCTAAACCATTTTGCAACAATAAGATTTGGTTTATTTGTTGATACTTCAGCTTGGAGCTTCCTACAAGGAGAATTTGGACTGCATGTATATTTTACCCAGGGTATGTCAGAATACCAGACATCTTTTTTTTGGTTTTTGGTTTTGTTTTGTTTGTTTGTTTGTTTGGGTTTTTTTCCCTGCATGGTGTTTTACTGTAGTAACAGCTGGAGAACTGTGGCAGTTTCTATCTTACCAAGGTGGTGTGCTGCGTGTGGTCAGGACTGCAGCAGCTATGTCCCAGGAGTGCACCTTGGCTCAAATGGTAGCATCTGATTATTAGTAGGCAATAGTAATATGCAAATTAATATATAAAGTCGGTAATAGTAAATGTAAACATAGATGCGTGGGCTGTCACTTCAAGAAGGGGCACTTGATGCAGTGGAGGAACTGCCTTCTGGTTCGACAGGAGTCCTTGCTTGTAAAAGCTTGCAGTTAGCAGAATTGAGTCTCACAGACTCGTCTCTAAACCCTTAGTTCTTCATTAGGTCTGACAGAGTACCGTACAAGTCTTTGAAATTAATCCATTATTTGAAATTCCTGTGATGCTTTTTCACTTAAATACCTTGAGAGAGAGAAAAAGAGAAGTATCTTTAAACAGCACTGTGTTTTCCCCTTCAAACACAGTAGGAGCTCCCGTTGTTTCCATTTGCAGTGTTTCCTTCTCTCCCAAAGTGAGGTGGGCAGCTCTGCTGCAGCAAACCCTGTAGCATTCTTTCAGCAGTGCTGCCAGAGCCATCAGTTTGCACCTTCAAGGGAGCTGCCCTGTCTCCACAGATTCTTCTAGCTTTTTGTGTTGGCTGCTGGTGCATTGGCTTGGCAGCCACTCTTGTCTGAGAGAGCTTTTTAGAGACTCCAATGCTTATTTTATATGGAAATCTTCTGGACAAAATGTGTAACTTGGGAGGCAGGCAGCTGCTTTCCACACTGCACCAAGTTCTGTGTTTCACTTTTTTATTATGTACAAGGGGTTTGGCTGGGTAGGCTGTGCTCCCCCTCTGTGCTGCTTGTTCTTCTGAACAGTTGCAGCAGCCGGCATCCCTTCAGATCTCAGGGAGAGACCTCAGAATGCAGTGGCAAACATCCAAATCTTTTCAGTGCTGGGGGAATGCCCTGGCAGGGTTCTTGTTGAGGAGCACTGCAAGATACCTGGCTAGATGGGGCTACTTCCCTCCATCACCAGGCAGAAAAGGAGAGGAGCCAGAAGTGGCTATGAGTTTCAAGAGGAAGGCAGTCTCTTCTCCCTGTACCTATGAGGGAAGCACCCCGATAGCCCATGCCAGCAGCTGCACCTGATGCAGAGCTGTGCTGATGGCTCTTCCCTTCTCCGAGCAGTCTGAAGATGTCAGATGGGCTCTCTGCTCTCCCTGATGGATTTGTTGTGGCAGGGCACCCCAAGAACACAGTCCTTCTGAAGGGCTTCTCACACTTACGGGGATAGAGCAGGCCTCACAGACTCACACACGACAGATGAGTGAGTAGTATATGCTGAACTTGCTCCTGATTTCTAATGGGAAGTCTTGCTCACTGATGTAGGGGGAAAAGACAAGCACATTCCTCTTTTAAAAACGCTTTCTGTGACCAGTTTTGTCTTCCACGCTGCAAAAGCTGCTGTTATGGGCATGAAGCATTTTTAAGAGAATGAGTCCTGTCATAAACCAACATTGCTGCTTTTGCTCACATGAGAAAATTCACTGTGCAGCCTGTTCTTCTAGTTGGGGAGCACAGCACTGGCCTCTTGGGAAGCAGATAGATGGACCCCTGCAGAAAACAGAGCTGTAGACACATGGTTCCCTTCAAGTGTGCTGAGATACCCTTTTCTCTTGTGCCAGCAGGTGACAGTCTCCCCTCCCAGCAAAGGGACTTCATCAGTCTTAACTCCTCAGCGTTACTGTAAAAGTGACACTCTATTCTTAAGGCAAGATGAAGGAGCTGGTATTAGTTTTCTTTTAAATGGGCTCATAGAAGCTACTGATTCAGGTCAGAAAATACTGAATATTGTGAAAATTGTAATGCTCACTTGGCCAAGAGAAATTGTGGCTGTATATTACACTTTCTGCAGAATGGCAGGGAGAGGAGGAATTTTCTGCCCACTCTGAAGATTTGGGTGTTTTGGTTTGCTTTGGTTTGTTTTAACCAAAAAACTAGGTTGTTGCCTAGTGTTGTTGCTACAGATCTCCAAGACGTAGCATCCAGGACTGAACATGATTTGCAGGATGTTTACTCTCTCATCGCTGCCCTCCTCTCTCTAAACTCAGCTTGCCACTTCCTCATTCATTTAATGAAGACAGAGGGTTCTTTCTTGTTCGATAGTCAAATTGTAATACGATAGTGCTGCAGGAGAACTGGTGGAATGGTACCAACTGTTTGGTGTTTTCTCTTTCAGGGAGATCTGTAGCTGTAAAAATGACTTCTGTCTTACTGGGTCCCTATGCAGGAAGGGAATGCAGGTTGGGAATGCTTTGTGGTGTGCAGCCACGAGGCTTTCCGGGGGCTGGAAGCTGACGTGGATGGTATTGTGAGTTAGGTCCCTTTTTACCCTGAGGAAGGGCAATGCCAGCTGCTCGCACGGCAGTAAACGTGGAGCAGGGCCTCACCACATGTGGAAACCTCTGAGTTGGCAAACCAAATAGGTGTGAAACTCCATACGGAATCTCCAAAAGATCCAATTTTAGATCACATTTTTTATTGAGGGAAGTTTGGGCAGATCTGTCTTTGTATAAAGATACCAGGATTGTTTTGTCCCTTGCTTCTTGTGGAAGGAGCAGATGAGGTTTCCTTATAGAATGTGCTTTCAGTTGACTGGTTCTTATCATCTGTTGTAGATCTTCCTGCTGTTTCTGTTTTACCTTCTGTTGTGCTCCAAGTGAGCCAGCACATATTACAATATTGGCTTTCCTGATGGGCATACAAATAAAGCAGGACTGATTAAATTGTTGTTTCAGAACTGCTTCTTGAAGGACACATCCATCATTTTGTGGACAAATTAAATAACCAGAACATGCTTTCTTCATTTTTGAACATGTGCCTCAGGAAACATGTTATACTGTGTGTCATCCCACAAACACATTGTTTTTTGGAAGTATTATTGTCTGTGCTTATTAATGCACAGTGAAAATCTCTTACAAAGAGAACTTGCATAGCTTCTATGGAAAAGTAGCTTAATTCTCCTGTCTTTAAAGATTAGTTTCATTTTGGAGCTTCTCTCCCAGCAAATTTATTTACTTCTTTCCCAACAAATGTTTAAAATAAGACAAGGCCAGTAGTTGTCTTGGATGATTAAGCCATTAAGGCAGTCTCAAAATGAGTTAATAGCAGTAGCAGCCTCCGGTTCTCTCAGAGAAGGATGTGCAACTTTTTCTTCCAGCTAAATTTTATATCAGAATTTAAAGAAACCTTTTGTAAATATCCCCTTGCTGAAGGACTGTTCAACCATGCAACTGGATGCAATTATATTCCCATATGAAACCATCCTTTGACCCAATAGTATCTTGTATTTTTTGTGGCAAGTGGAATACATTCAACATAAGCCCTGAAACGGAATTCTTGCTACATTGTACAAATTAATTTATTTTAGAAGTGGCAAAGTCTTTCCATATTCTCTCAGTATATATGCTGATTAATATTTTCTAATCTCATTCATACCACATAATAGTTGGGTTTGAAAGGGGTGCCTGGAGATCTCTGGAAGCTGCACACTTTGTATGCTGGAGCAGTGCTTTAAAAACCTGAAGGAAATGAAAATGTATGGTCCCTATACACCACACTTTCCTGATTGAAGATGAAGCCACTTTTGGCTCAGTAGTTTTCAGTTGTACTGCTTATCTCCCAACAGTAGTACACTGCTATCGATTTCATCTCGAGTAATCATTTCACAGCTGCCCTTACATCATTGCCATGTTTTTGTCCTTCACCCCTGACTGAGCTTTTGAGCAATGAGCATCTGGTGAAGGTGATGACAATGATGAAAATGTAACCATTCAGAAAAAAAAAGCTGCACCAAGAGGTTTGTGTTGGATATTTAGCTTCCTAGGTGAAGCAGTGAAATCTTGTCAAGAGGTCATTCATTTTGAGAGTGACTGGACAGGGCATTGCAAGTTTTCATCTCGAGTTATGAAGAGTGGTCAGGCTGGTCAAAATTTCAAGCTAGTAAAAATTAATCTCTTGATTTTTGTTTTAAAAAGAGATCAGCATCTCTTGCTGCCACAAAACTAGCCTCCAAAATAAGAACCTCTTCTCCACCTTTTCCCTCATTTCTAGATTTGTTGGTGGTTGACTATCCTGATGATCCTGCACTTTTCTATCTTTTCTTCATGTCAAACTGACAGCCTGTGTATATTTGAAACTGTGTTAGGTGTTGGGTCTCTGCAGGGATTCCCTCCTCTCTTGCCTTAGTTTCTTTGCTGTCTGTTAAATCACTGGTGGTCAGATGTTTAAGGAATGAGTGAATGAGTTCATTCCTGATGGATTTTAGAGACAACCCCATTGACGTCTGGTGCAGAGTACATTATCAGACTCATTTCCAAGTAACAGCACAGTAACAAATACAGATGGATAGTACCATTACTCAGGTTTGTAAATGATTGAGTAAATGATTTCTCAAATGACAGCAAATCCTGTAACTCACCAATGTGGGGGTAAGTTTAATGTGCATGAAGGTACGTGAAGGTGCATGAAGACTTACGTGACCATAGTGACCAGGCAGGCCAGCAGGAAGCTGGGAATGGATCTCCTCCCATATGGTGAGGAGTGCAGTTTGCACAGCCAGGTTTTGGTAGCAGGTGGGCTACAGGGATTTCTTCTCTGAGAAGCTGCCAGAAGCTTTATCTGTGTTCCACACAGGTAATCCCAGCAGGCTCCAAGGCTGAGCCCATCGCTGGTGGAGAAGGAGAAAAAGTTACTGCATAGAGGCCAAATTGCAGCCAGGGAAGAGAGGAGTGAGAATATGTGAGAGAGACAGTTCTGCAGACACCAAGGTCAGTGAAGAAAGAGGGGAAGGAGGTGCTCCAGGAACCAAAGCTGAGATTCCCTTGCAGCCCATAGTGAAGCAGCGGTGCCCCTGCAGCCCATAAGATCCATGGGGGAGCAGAGATCCAGCTGCAGCCATAGCTGGTGAATGCCCAGAGAAGGCTGTGATCCCATGGGAAGACTGAGCTGGAAAAGGTTCCTGGAGCTCCATGAGACCCCAGCGAGAGAGGAGCCCACAGTGGAGCAGGTTTGCCGATAGGATTTATGACTCCACAGGGGACCCACACTAGAGTGGCCTGTTCCTGAAGGACTGCACCCCATGGGAGTGACCAACACTGGAGCAGTTCGTGAAGGTCTGCAGCCTGTGGGAGAATTTTGGAGAGGACTGTCTCCTGTGGGAGGGACCCCAGGCTGGAGCAGGGGAAGGATGTAAGGAGTCCTTCCCCTGATTTTGGTTCCCCAGAGGAGGAACGCAGAGAACCAGGACCGAAGTTAAGCCCAGGAAGGAAGGAGAGGGGAGCGGAAGGTGCTTTTAAGATTTGGTTTTTACTTCTCATTATCCTACTCTGATTTGATTGGTAATGAATTCAAGTCAAGTCTGTTTTGCCTGTGATGGTAACTGGTGAGTGATCTCTCCCTTCCCTTAGGTTGACCCATGGGCCTTTCGTTATGTTTTCTCTCCCCTGTCCAGTTGAGGAGGAGGATGATAGAGAAGCTTTGGTGGGTAGCTGGCATCCAGTTAAGATTAAGCCACCACAAGGAACAACTTGGACCAGCTGGGGGACTCGAGAAATGTCCAGTTTTTCAATCAGATGATTTTTTCTTACTGCTGAGCTGTGCAGAAGCAGTGCCTGGACTCGTTAATCAGTGACCATGTCCAACCCCCACTCCCCCTCTTTGCCAGTTCTGTTCTGGTGTGCTCTGGTGAGAAAATACCACATAAGGCAGTACTAGTCCCACGCTTACACGTCTGTCAGCATCTGCTGGGAACTGATTATTCTGTTTTCAGAAGGTATTGGTGGTGATGTTGGAGGCAGATGTTTGTTTCCCTGATGTCAGAGTTAAGCTCTGCTCCCATGCAGTTGGTGGTTATAATGGAGGATCTTTGTCTTCACCGTTCACAGAGATTTATTATATGTGAGTGTACTCAGTTTTCTCACTTTCCATTCATATACTGGAATGAAGGCAAGCTTTCATTTCCTAATATTTTTAAGGAGAAGGTAGGTGGGGTAGCGAAGGGGATCATTTAGTCAGTAATGGAAGGAGTAGGGTGACCACAGCGTGCCAGCCACCTTTAGACACCCTTTTTTTTTTTTTTCTCAGAAGTGCTTTCAAATGTGCTTATATGTTTTATTACGTGAGTTTTTAATGTTAGTATTTTAAAGGTTAGGGCATAAATATAAAACTTGTTGTTACAGTTCCCTTGAACAAGAAGGGGATCAGATTTAGGATTCCTCCTCACTTGCCCCTTACGGGAAATGTTTGGTGCATTTGTGGCTTTCCAAAATGGACAAGGAGAGGGGAGTGTGTACTCATGAGGGTTGTTGTTACTTCATTACTAATTTTCCAGCCTGTCCTGTGTATTTCTTTACCTACTGTATGCTGACATCATTTGGATCCAGCTGCTGCTAAAAGAGGCCATTTTGCCACCTGTGTTCATCTGCCCAAAAAGCTACTGTAAGCAGAGAAGAGAGAAATACTTTGAATCCATCTCTTAGGATGGACTAACTGCCAAGTTGGGAGGGCTCTTCAGTCCCTGGTAATCTTTGCTGTGGCTATGTGAGAACTGTACTGAACTGAAATAACAATTGTAATAGTCTAATTTCTTTTACAGAAGGCAAACATTTGTGATTGTTTTCTTATTTGTGATTATTATAAGGTACAAATCAGAAGCAATATGTACATTAGGATTTGGGAACTATCACATTACCCTCACATAAGAGGAGAATAGAGAGCCTGGGTAAATTTTCTTGTGCTAAGGGAATTTCTTGCAGCACCCGTTATCTGCAGCATAGAGATCACAAACTATTTTTAAAAGACACCTCTTGAAAGCAAATTGCTGAATTTATCTTTTTTTTTTGTTTTGTTGGTGGATCAGAAAGCCTTTGCCCTCTTGTACAGCTTTTGCTCCATTATCCTGCATAGTCATTTTGCTGAGCAGCAGAAGGCACAGAAGGAAGGAGGGTCACTGCATGCTATGAAACCTCTCCTGCAGCCCTGCATTAATCAGCTCCTTTTTTCTGGCCTGTGTAATACCTGTCAGCTGCCCCTCGTGCCATGTTTGCACAGGGGTCATTCCTGCAGTGTATTTGGCCCCAGTTTGTGCTGTGGCTGGATTAGATCAAGCCAAACCCATATATAACACTTTTTTTTCACCTGGTTAGATTGAGCCTGGGAGTAAATCTGTTCCCTGGGGCTACATCTGGTTTTATATATGTACTGGGTCAAGGTATTAACTGTTAGTCAAAGTTGCTGGCTTGTTCACGGTTCATTAAAAATAAAGCAGACAAGCTAAGCTGAATCGACTGCTCCAGAGCTGTGTTAATGTTTTCTTTCCTGACACAGGTGGGGACCTGACCCCTTCCCTCCTGCCGGTGGTTTTGTATGCAAGAAGCTTCACTTATCTTTAAAATCTCACTTGTCAGTAAAAACAGCTGTGTTATGAAATATGAGAGCTCATTTCAAGGTAAAGGAAAATACTCTTTTGCCCTATAACACAGTACATAACAGGGCGATGTGGAAGTGCAATCCCTTTGCCTAAGAGAAAGGAGTAAGTCAATTCTGAAGCTCTAATTGATGTCATTTACTGACCCTTGGTGCCTTTCTCACCTTTGAGCATGTCCCCTAGGCAGTTTGGGAACTGCCCAGTGCATTAAAGCACAGCTGAGATGCTTTTTGTTCCCAGGCAGTGCAGCTGCTTTTGTGGATGCAGTGAGAGCTGTCCTCCAGTTTTAGAACTTTTTTTCCCTGTGGGGGTAACAGCAGCTTTTGGCGCTGATCCTGAGCACCTGCAGCTGTGAGTTACTTCCAGCCTCTCCTCTTCACTTCTATTCAGAAGTGGTGGTACCACTCTGTAACTCAGATGGTGGGTTGGGAGGAGGCCTTACCGAGGTTGCTGTAACTCCTTTACCCAGAGCAGCACAACTTCTAGTGACTGCTATGCTCTGCTTTTGTCACAGTGGTTGTTGCTGTGCCAAAAAGCATCCAAATGAGACCTTCCACCCTTCCTTGACTTCCTCAAGGTAGATGAACTGCACACTTGAGAGTAGTAATAAATGCGAGTTTGAATATTGCTTTTTAACTTCTGTATTTCTTCCTCGGTGTTTCGATTAAGGCACATTAAAAATTAATCACGTAACAGCTCATATTCTAAGGTCATGCAAGTGACTAATTTGAATTTATTGAATATGATGGGGGCACAAAGATAAAATGAGAGGTTTCAGGGGGTCTTACAATACTAATTCTTTACAGATGAGCAAAATAGCAGACTGAGATTTGCAGGATTCTGAGGGATCCCAGGATAATCAAACCATCCACAGGTCTGGAATCCTCTACAGTGAGATACTAGATAAACATCCAGATTGTTAGGTACTCCATATTACATTGTCATTTCTTTGTCAGTGCAAAAAATACCCCGCTACCCAGATGGGGACAAAATGTCATGTATGCTTTCGTGTGTAGGACATATCTCTTCAAAGTATCCTGTGCTTATTTTAATTCTGGCTGGAGATGTGTCTCTGGTTTCACCCTCTGCATGGTGGGATATTGGTACCACCAAGTACCTTTTTGAACAGCTAAACTAAATGTTACCTTTTTTGAAAGAAAAAAAAGAGGCAGTCATTTTCTTAATAATAATGTATTTTTATAAAGTATCTTACATAATTTTATAAAATCAAAGTACTGGGGCCTAAATAGCTGAGCTTCATTAAGCAGATGAAAGAAGAGAAGCATCTGGCAGAAGAATGGAGGGCAATGTAAAAATAGAGGCATATGGCTGTTTGAGTAGCATTAGTAATTTCTGAAATTACATTGCCTATGAACCTCTGCTCCATTCAAAGTAGAAGACTGAGCCAACAAAGCCAGTTCTCAGGACATTCACAAAGTGTTCCTTTCTTCCTGAAAATAAGTGGCTGAAGCTTGGGGAAATCAGAAGTACCTTTTGGCCAGCAGAAATTTTTGCCACATGGACAATTCTATAATGTACCCTAAATAAGTCTAAATAAGTCTTCAGAAAGCAAATCTGTGGGTGTTTTTTTTTTTTTCTTTTTTGTTGTGTTGTTTTGTTGGGTTTTTTTTAATAGGACATGTGCCTTGATTGTGATTGTCAGCATAAGGAGCCTGGAGAATATTCCTTAAGTAAACACACCTCTTATTTGTACATATTTATTTGTATAGACCCCTTGAAGAATCTGGCTTGTTTTGTGCTGGGCTGTGGTGTTTTTGCCTTAATATGGCTTAATGGGAATCTGTATTTCAGAAACATAAATGATTTTTCAAACTTTTAATCTTGAGGTAAAGAGTCAGTTTCAAACTTCTATTGTAAACTCCTTGTTTCGGGGTTTTTTGGTTTGATAATTTGAGGGTTTATTTTTTTGTTAATTTTGCATTCCTCTTTGATTTTTTCCTTCTCCTCCCTTACATCATTTTCCCCTACTCTCTACTGTCATCTTTTATGTTCCTTCTAAGAAACTTAGCTGGGTGTAAATGGTAGTGCATTACTTCTTGCAGTACCACTGTTTGTCTCAGTAAATCTGGAATCAGTGTCTCTAAAGCTTGTAAACCACAAGTGTAGGAAATTTAAATGACTCTCTCAACAGCACAGAGAAAGCCTCTGTCAGACCTGGGAGTGGAATACACAGACATATTCTGGTCACATCACTGGACTGTGTTACCTCTGTGTCTAGTTGCTGCTTTGTCTGCCTGAGCTTTTCATCTTTCTCGTGTCATTGCTCTCCTCATTCGAGTCTTCTCAAACAGTGTAGGTTGCTTCAGGCCTGGCCATTCTGGAACTGTCTTGGTGTTCCTGTTCACCTGGCTCTCCACAGTGCTTTCCATCATGGTTGTAACATAGGCAGGACGCTGCTTCTTCTGGTACCATAAACATGCTCAGTAATAATAATAATAGGGTGGGATATGGATATGCAGCTTATTAAGAAAGACTGCAGAACATATAACTGCTGTTGTCTGTGGAGAATAGGGTCTTCAGGATTATTTCCCGTTTATGTAATTGTGGACACTATCATATTTAGAAGTTGAATGCTTCCTAAAATATAGAAAGTATTTTTGACAGTTTGTTGAAAATCCCCTGGTGTCTCTAACTGTACTGTACAAGTGACGTGGTGTAGTCAGTAGGGAATTATGTTAAATGGGAAATGCACATTTTGCTTTAATAGTCAAAGAGCAAGAGCACCTTATTCCACTGTAAGAAGAATGGCAATTGGCAGCTTGCTGAAGGAGGTTTTCATATTTTTGAGATTTTAATAGTGAAAAATACAATGATCCTGAGTGCTGAATGTTTCTAGTTGTGAAATAAAAGACGCACTAAAATCAGTTTTTCCACATAAAGGTGGTTAAAATTTATTTCTGAGATGAGAAAGCTATTTAGCTCTGTAGAAAGTGGCAAGACCTGTGCTGGTTTTGGAGTTAACACTGGAGAAGTTCAATACTGGGACTATTTCATTTCACTCTGTTTCCAGTGAACAGCTGCAAGTGCTCAGCGCTTTTTTTTNTTTTTGGGTTTCCCTTTTTTTTTTTTTTTTTTTTTTTTTTTTTTTTTTTTGGTACATTTTAGAAGCAATTTGATTACAAAAATGGGATGACGTAGAAGTTGCTTCTCCCAGAAAACTCTCTAGTGAGTTTTACTGTAATTTAATATGGTCTAGTGGTCGCATTCAAAGGGAATAAAGTGAAAATGTGATGTGTTATCAGTGTTCATACTTGACTTAATCCCATTTTTGAGGTGAAGAGATCTGGAGGAACCTGAGTAACTGATAAGCAGTCTGAGATTTCTTTATCAAGGTATGCTAAATTCATTAAACATGGGCTGCTTTACAACAAAATCACTTTCTTCTTTTGTGTCAGTTTGATGAAGCTGGTTTAAAATCACAATCTAAGTCACACTGGCGCATCTTATTCAAACAAAAGAGCCTCTGCATTTTTCTTCCTTTGCCTACTAGAACCTACAGTTCTCTAGCCACTACTAACATATCTAGCCTGAGAGGTATGTTTCATCCTTCAGTACTGCATTCTTTATTTCCATTTAGGTTTTGGTTCACTGTTCCTAAGAGTTTCCTCCAGCATTCCGGCTTAGTCAGTTAATTCCTATTTTTGCATTTTTAGAATTGATCATTTCTATGTAAATGTGAAACTTTGCACTTTACTGATTGCATCCTCGTTATTCCACACCATTTCTGCAATTTGAAATGACTTTGAAAAGTGACCTGTCTCTCTCTAAAGAACTTGAAACTTTACCCATTCTGATGCTGAAGACAGATTTCACAAGCATCATCTCTATTTCCTTGATCCCAAGTGGGACTGTTGAACAAAACTGGACCCAGTGTATACATATATATATATATATATATGTGTGTGTGTGCGTGTGTGTGTGTGTATATGTAGAAGTCTGTCAGAAATTTCAGGACAGTTTGATAATGAAACTTTCAGGGATAACTACTGAGCTATTAATTTTCTAAACCACTTGGGCACGTAGCTTGCACCCATAGCTTGAATTCAGTAAGGCTTTTGACACTGACACACGAACTAAGAAAATACAAGATGCATACACGGCTTTTTTTTTTTGGCCTACTGAGAGGTTACCCTGTCAAAGAGGAATATTACATAAGACAATTTTTGATGATTTTTGTGCTATTTGAATTTTGTTATCTTACTTCCATTCTTGTAGTCTACTTCTGGCTGCTTAACCATTTATTTCTGGGTGGTAAGGGCAGGGTAGCAGTTTAAATTATTTTAGTTTTTCTTCTTTTCACCTTTTCAATGACAATCTTGACCTTCCTTTGTAGAACTTGTAAATTTTGTCTCTTCTCAGCAAGTTTATAAATATGAACCTAAAGAAGTGTAGGGACATTGGTTGAGCATTTTAATTGATAATGTTTTCCAGAATGTCCTGACCTCCCCCTTATTTTCTCTCATGGGCTTTCTTTGGTGTAGCAAGACAAGGCAGGAAAATAAGCAGCTGTATTAGCTTAGCTGGACCAAAAAGCTCCCACTCCTTGCCTCGCACAGTGGCCAAAAGTGTATGGCTAGGGAAGAGAAGGAAGAAAAACTATCTCTCCCTTGACTCCAAGTGATCCTTCAATGTGATCTACATCATCCTTTTTCTGGATAAGATGGGGTTGGATAACAATGACCTAAGCTTGATTTCCTAAATTGCGTAAATGAATGTTTGTGTTAGTTTCTGAAGGCAAAGCTGTTCTTATATATATGTGTGTGTGTGCCTGGATATTTAAATAATAAGTGCTTATATCTTCATCAGAACTTTCTGGTAATTTTTCCTGCTGTTACCCTATGACTACTGTAGCTGCAGTGTTCTTTTATTCTAAACTGTGGCATAACTTTGGAAAGGGTACCTGGCCTAGGGAGTCAAGGCAACTATTTATATATTGTGTGAGATGAGGAATTAAATGGCTGCAATATTATTTTGGGGATATGAACGTGGCTGATAAAAGGTTTATCTAAAATGCTTAAGCAGCATTGTTTATATTTTAAATGAAACAGTAAGCTGCTTCTTTTAGGGAAAGAGTGATGACAGAGGATGACAGACTTTGATTAAACAATAGGAGAGAGCCATAAGGTGCAGGATACATTTGGTACAGCTGGGTGAACATACTGACATCATGGTGCTTTGAGCTGAGGAGCTGTAAATTTGTACAAGTTTCAGAGATTAGTCCGTGAGATATGTCAGTGTTACTTGTGTGTTTTATGAAGCTGATGATTGGGCAGATTAGGCTCTGCAAACATCTCACCAGGTCTAGGAATCCAACCCGTGGCTTTATTTGCTTGTGGTTCGTCTGTGAATGAAAGAAGTGATACAATTTTATTTCAGTGTTGCTTGCAGTAAGTCTGAAAGGGTCTGCTGTTTCCTTTGATTGCTTTATTTTTCATTTTAACAATGTTTCGAGCAGCGCTGTCTTCTCTGAATGTGTTCGAGGTTTCCATGGAGAGCCAGGACGGGCAATATCCAGCTCTAGGCTGGTATGATGCAGGAAACGCTTTGGCAATTGCACTGAAGTGATGCATCTTCCTGAACATAATCCAAAACAAAGCCAAGCAACAGAAAGGATTTTTCCTTTCCTTTGGCACTTTTGCTGTGATGTTTACTCTAACATCACCTTTCCAGTCATTCATGTGGCACCCCTGGAGAGGCAGGACATGAATTTCTAATACAAGTAATAAACAGGAGCTTTCCCTCACCTCACCTAAATATGTAATTTAATATTGCAGGGACAGAGGATATGTTTTCTTTGGCAGGTCATTTTTAGGAGTCTTCCACACAATTTTTATGCCAAAACACTTCATTTTTTTTTATGCCAAAACGCTTCACTTATGTAATTCTGTTACAGAGGGACATTAAGAAGCTCAGACAAGAAAAAAGCAAGACATTTTCTCCTTGGGTTTGAAACAAGTTAGAAAGTGGATGAGGGAGAGAGGTTTACAGAGGCTCTTCCAGATTCCGTGAGCAGGGAGATTTTCTGCACTAGCAGTGGATTTGGATGGGCACAGAAGAGGCCTGTGCTGCTTTCAGCCAAGAGGCAGAAAAATCCTCTAGGGAAGAGTCAAAAGCAGGCTCCCAGCTCAAGGGATGTCAAGGCAAAGCTGTGCCATGGAGCTGTGCAGACTCATGTTTTCTGATGCCCTGGCTCTGGCTCTGTCCTGCATGGGCACCAGCAGTCACATGGGGACCAGTGCCAGCACGAAATGTGCCCTCATCCGAGTTGCTTACAGATGAGGAACAAGTGTGTTGGCTGGTCATGTTGTTTAGTCTGTTTAAATTTGTTGATGTGTTATAATATGAGAATTTAGCCAGGAATCCCGTTCCTTCCCACTTCCCTCTGCATTGTGGCTGCTGCTTGTATTGTTTCCTTTCTTCTTTCCCTTCTTTCTCTTTAATGTTCACCAGAAATGTGGAATAATGGGGTTTTACAGTGCTGCAGCAAGTGTAGCACCTGCCATGTGAAACCTCTCCTTTTCTCTTTGAGTGAAAGCTTTAAGCAACACTTCTCCCAGAAAGAGATTAAGGCCTTGGAATTCCTGTCTGGGGTGGACATTTGATTAATACAGGGTCCCTTTATTGTCACCCTGCCTTTCTGCTCTTCCTCATTAGAAATCAGTGACTCTTCCCCAATTCATTCACAGCACAGAGAAAAGAATGTCTAATTATACATATAAATAAAGAAAATACATAGTATGCATTCAGCTAGTAAAATGAGCTATTTCCCACATGGGGAGGGGATTAGGCAGGGGGGTATTTGCCTCCTGCAGCTGCTGGTAGAAGCCTCTGACAGATGGCAGTGCAATATTTATATATATATAATATATATATA
>VWZN01004515.1:438668-500256 GCA_013396955.1 Regulus satrapa | reverse complement strand
TTTTACAGTGCTGCAGCAAGTGTAGCACCTGCCATGTGAAACCTCTCCTTTTCTCTTTGAGTGAAAGCTTTAAGCAACACTTCTCCCAGAAAGAGATTAAGGCCTTGGAATTCCTGTCTGGGGTGGACATTTGATTAATACAGGGTCCCTTTATTGTCACCCTGCCTTTCTGCTCTTCCTCATTAGAAATCAGTGACTCTTCCCCAATTCATTCACAGCACAGAGAAAAGAATGTCTAATTATACATATAAATAAAGAAAATACATAGTATGCATTCAGCTAGTAAAATGAGCTATTTCCCACATGGGGAGGGGATTAGGCAGGGGGGTATTTGCCTCCTGCAGCTGCTGGTAGAAGCCTCTGACAGATGGCAGTGCAATATTTATATATATATAATATATATATAGATATATGTATGTATGTATGTATATATATCTGCACATGCATGTAGGTACACCCCCAAGTAGAAGAACTAAGCAGAGTTGCTGTTTATATGTAATTTTGTTTTGTGTTTATGTTTCAGTGAAGGGATGTGGTGGCCTGGAGTTGTGGGAGGTTTTGCATTTGAAGGTTGGAAATAGTTTTGCTCCTGCAAGCTACTGTTTCCCTTAGCACTTGACAGCACTGTTGGACGGGAGAGGATTTATTTGCCAGGGATTATCCAGGGAGGCACTCAAAGGAGGGGTGCGGGGGTGTGTTTTGGCCACAGCATGGTGCTCTGGGGACATAATCCTTCCCATTAGGAATTGCACAATTTACAGAGATAGAAATGGATACGTTGATAGTTCATTGTAACCCTTTTAGCCTTTGTCTCCAAGGTTTTCTCCACTTTTTAGTGATGTCGTCCTTCCAGACGCAAACAGGGTGAATACGTGCACCAGTGTACCTGGTGACAGAGTTCCACAAGTGCTTTTCTGCTGTTCTCTCCCTGCTGCCTCCCAGCTGAGCAGCTGCAGGTCATGCCAGGGCTGGGATTTGGGGCTTGCTGCAGTTCCCTTCAGCCTGAATGGCAGCACGAGCACAAGAGCTGTGGTGCAAAGCCAAACCCAAAACAAGCTCTCTTGGACTCGTGCTTATCCTGTGCCAGGGCAGTGCGGAGGGACTGCTGCTGCAAATAGAGGTGGGAATTGCCTGGAGGAGACGTCTCGGGTCCAGCTGTTACTGGAGAGGATTTGATGGGGAGCTGAAGCTTTCTTCTGAAATGGCAGGATGGTTATGTGCAGTGCTGGTGGTGAGACCAGTGTGGCCAGGGCTTGCCTTACCCCCTGGAGCTTGGGGCTGCAGGGTTTGGAGCTGGCTGCAGCCTAGCTCTAACCCAAAGGTGCCCAGGGCAGGGTGACCAGGTTCAGTGTGATAGGTGGTGTTACAGAACAGAAGGAGGAGGGAAAATCACCTTAGAAATAATAAGGCAGAGTGNACGGTGGTTAAGGACGAGTTCAGGTGAAATGAGCATGAATGAGGCAAATGTACTTGGACAGGTGCTTTGTGAGTGCTTTCTCAATGGAAGATGCTTGTCTGTCCACTGCTGTGGAGGTTCAAAATATACTGGCTCCGCTCCAAACCATAAGGTGGCAGTGGCCGTAACATGCCTTCCTTTTATCTTTCAGTTGTTTTTCCTTCTGTTTTTAATGTTTCAGCATAGTAAAATGTTTATTATCCCAGCACCTCCCTGAGAAGTTTATTCTACTGCTATATTAATTGACCTGGTTAATAGTTCAGTTTCACTACGATTTTTTTTTGTTTGTTTTTTTGGTTTTTTTTTTGTTACATGGGTACCTGTAACTGTCATCTTTCTTTGGTAGTGGTGCTACAGATCAAGAACCTAAAACTAAGACCTCATAAAGAGGGTATTTCCATGAGCACCTGTTCACTTTGTTTATGGAGGTTTGTCTCCAGCACAGAATGAGCTTCATTTTTACAGCTCTGGCAAATGAGCTGTGACACATTCTTACTAATGCTGCTGCTGCAAGTAATCAGGTAGAGGTTACTTTCTGGGATGAAGTACATTTGAATGGCATAAAAGGAGAAGATTCTGGTTTATTTTGATTGCTCTTCCCCATGATATTTGAATATTGCAGTCTGTAATATGAACAGTTATGTACAAAGATTTTTTTTCTCCATACGATACCATAAATCAAGAGAGTTTATAAAAAACTAAATTGCTTTTACTGACTTTGCCTTTTCCCCTGAGGAGCCCAGGAGCTTAGATATGAATGCTTCGCATGAACATATTGTTCTGTTTATGTAGAATAAAATGATAGATTTTTATGTTGGATGATGTATCTCTGAGGCAAATATCACCTGAATGTACTAAACATTTAGAGTCAGCCCTCTTTGTTTATGTCTTCATTCCTAGATCAGTGCTAAAGAAATAGTTATAAAACTGCTCATCAGAGGTTTCGATAAACATTTTTCTGTAGTTGCAGGGTGATTAAGATGTAATAACATGTTGAGATACATGTAATAAGTTTGAGATACGTTTGAGGAATAAAGCGCTTAATAACCTAGCCCTATACTAGCTGTTACAGAACATCTGTGGGTTTCTCCTCCTTACCAAAGAAGTGATAAATTAGGGTGTTTCACTGTGCAAACCCCATCCCTTTTCTTAGGTTCAGCTTCTTTTAAATTGACAAGAATGGAAAAATAAATACGACAAAAATAGGTATAATCACTCACAATTCTTCATTAAGAGTGTGTGAATATAAATTGGGGGCACAGGGGTCAATTTAGAAAAACAGAACATAAATTTACTCTGCAATCTGTTTGTAACAGACTCAAATGACACCAGTTTAAAAAGCTCCTTTGAAGGAACTGAGGCGCTTGCTGGCTTGTGCATGCAGGCGTGTACGGCTGCTTATTTTTCAGACAATTGTGCCAGCGCTGTAACAGCTCTTGTTTGGCACAGCAGCACTTGAGTGCACTGAGACTGGGCTGCTTGTTTCATCCCGGCATCTGGTGAGATTAAGTATTAGTGCTGCTGTTTAATGAACAGTGCGCGGATGTGCATGAGTATTTGGGGTTGTTTTTGTTTCCTCTGGTTTGTAGCCGACAAAGCTGTAGGGATGAACAAAGCCTTCCAGACTGCCTACTATATAGATTAATTTACAGCTGCCAGTTTATATTAGTTGTTCTATTTATTCTGCTTCGGTGCTTTTTTGAGGAAAGGAGTATTTCTTAGTCAATTGTCTGGCAAAGAGAAAGGAATTCAAGAAATGCGAAGCAAACAAATTCGTGGTAATTAGACAAGCTTTTGGCAGATGAACTGTTTGCTCCCTTTTCTTATAATATTATGTCACACAGAAGGACTGAAGTTTGAAAACACAATTTAAGTTGACGTCTGAACTTTGTCTTTACTCTCCCGTTCTCTGCGTTGGTGATGCTGAGCCTTGATGAATAGCAGCTGTAACCACGTCTCTTGTCTGCCTACTTAGAGAAGCATAGCCCTACGGGAGGTTTGGACAGGCAGAGCAGCTCATGTCTCTAGTCTGTGTGGCTTTTATCATGCTGTAGATTTATCAGGAACCTCTAATGCTCTTTGTTTCACTGTAACTCTCCTCCTCTGTCTCTGCACTGAGTCCTGTGGCTGTGTGCTGTGCACCTGATGCTGCCAAGGGAATGCTGGCTTTTCCTGCTGGAGATGTCCAAAGCTGTGCACAGCCCAGCACACTCTGAGAGGCAACTCTGGGCATTAGGTGGTTATCAGTGGGGGCTCAAAAGAAACAGCTGAGAGTTTATCGAAGAACCTTATGGAAATGTCTGAGTATTGATAATACATACTGTCTGATGTCTTGTCTGTCTTTTAAAATAATTGCTTTGGAGGACTCAAGTAGTTCAGAAGGGGATTAGTTGGTTTACTTAGAGCAGGATCAGGCACACTGGGGCATGTGCTCTTCTTCCCCACCCTCAGTGGAGCCAGTAATTTGTTGCCCAAATAAGAGCATAAGATCAGTCTGGGCTAAATATAATCTTGAATGATCCTGCACAGAGGGTGCCTTCTCCTGCTTTCCTCTGCTGGGTTGCAGGGTGGGGAATTATGCACTGTGGGCCTCTTTAGAAGTCAGGTGGAAGATAGGAAGGCATGAAACACCCCAGGTGCTAAGAAGAGACCTTCCAGGAACAGGAGCTGCTGCTCTCAGGACCCCACAGCATCAGGGCAGCCCATTCTCCGCCGAGGTGTCCGTGATGAACTGTCAGCTCTGAGGGAAGGCAAGGAAGTGAAGGCTCTGTAATTCACTCATAAACCTTGGCAGGTAGCAATTAGAGTATTTTGTCTACTTGGATGAAAGTGTCTAATGAGAGGTCTGTCATGCAGAGAAAGATACAGAGGCATAAATACACACACAGACACATAGATATATCTTTTTTTTTCCCCTCTGGTTGAGAAGGTGGTTTTGCTCCATAGTAGGTGATTAGTAGCAGGCATGACACCGGTACTGTGATCTTTGCTTTCTTCTGTCTCGATTGGACTTTGGCTTTGGAGCTTGCAGGTGTCTGTGACGATGGTGCAGGTGTTTGCTGCATTTGAGAACTGCTTTCTACTCCTCTTTTGATCTTTTTGAAGGTCTTTTAATTGAGTTGGAAATACCCTTTAATGAATGTTGTTCTTTTAACTGTTTCAGATGTTTCAAGTACGTGTGCTCCATTAATATGAATTTTATTTGTTGACTCTGTCAAAAGTTACTTGATACGTCCTATTTTAAAGATTTTACAACCTTACTAGCTAATCATGTTGTTTTTAAGACTGTGCAGCAAAGTGGAGCTGGTACTGGATTTTTTCAAAGTATACTTTGACATACAGTGGGTACTTAGAGTTAAAAATAATAATTAAAAAACCCTTCTAAATGCACCAAACCCCAAAACAATCAGTGAATTATCAGAAAGAAAAATGTTATATGTGGGTTTTTTTTAAATTGTAACCAGTCTTTAAAGTAGTTCAAAATAATTAATAAAACTATTTTAAATCCAGTATTTTTCACCATTGTAATTGAAATGTCATTCCCTCTAAAGACAACTCTGCACAATATCGGAAAGTATCAATCATTTGTATGAAAAATACACCAAACAATTCACTGTTTTCTAATACTTTTCTTTGTACTGAATGGACGTTTGTGAAAATATAGTACTTTTTTGGCTAAAAAGTAGAACTGTCAAATTTTACTGTGAAGTTTATATTTTGTTGAGATTGTGTCTTTATTACCAGAGATGGTAAGCTTTAACATTTTTAAAATCACACGTAAAATTAGTTCTTAAAATTAAGTCAGTTCCTCCCAGTTAAATCTCTTACATGCCAGTTAAATCTGCTGCTCAAAAAACCTCTTTAGGAATCTTCTTTTTGGACACAGAATCTCAGGGTATGTTGGTTGGTCTTCAGAAGGTGTGAAGCTGAGTGAAATGTATTTTTTTTTTCCCTGTTGCAGTTGTGGGAGGTTTTGTTCCTGGGTTGAAATGGCAAAACATCAGCCCAGCCATGTGCCCATTCAGCTGCTGGTAGGGATTAGATGTTGAGAATTATTTGCTCTGTGGGGTGGGTTGGGTTTAGAAGTGCACTGCTTGGCTTTGGTCACATCTCTGGTTCCTCTGCCATGGACTGCAGCTGGTGAAGGCCTGGGTAGCTGTTGGCTGCTGCATTTCTCCCTCCTCATGAGATGAGAGCGTAGATGTGGGATGCTCTTATGTAATACTTTCAGACAGTATTTTTCTTCTTGGTTTTGGTATAAATAAGATGACCAATCAAATTGTTTTTACCTTAATTTGTGAAAAATATATAGACATTTAAATTGCTTTGCTCTTAAATCACTGGGTTTTGTTTATGGACTCACTTTCAAAAATTCTCTTTTGTCAAGGAAATTTTGTTCATTTTTTTAATCATATGCATTGTTTTATGTTACAGCTGAACAAGCAGTCAAATTTCTTCATTACTACATGCCATATCTCAGTACCTGGCTTCTTTATTCCACGTAGTTTGTGTTGCTTTGGTAGGCACCTAAAATCACTGCAATTCTTTTGATTGTTATCAGAAATCAAAGTCTGACAAAACTGCAGAGATACTTGGGGTTTTTTTGTTGTTTTTTTTTTTTTCATTCAACAAAAACCTGTTATTTTCTCTTACACCACCTAAGTCAACAGAGGCTTCATCCTTGTCTGTGTGTGAAAGGGAAATTACCCTCCTGTGCAGATAAGCAGGGAGCAGGAATCGGACAGCATCTCCATTGAGCTTCCTTAAACATTTAGTAAGAGTTTTAGAGTAAAACCTTTGACAAATGCTGTGGTTGAAGACCTTTACGTCAAATGGTTGTATGGCTTTATTGGTTTTCTTTTGTGTGCACAGATGACTTCACAAAAATAATGGCTGTTGACTGTATTATAGAAATATATATTCAGAGCGTACATAATTAATAAGACCTTGAAAATAATTGGTGTTTATAAAAACAGAACCCCACAAAAAGACTTTAAAATACATATTTTATTTGAACATTTTCTTTTCAACTCCTGCCTTTTTTGTTTGTTTGTTTGTTTCCTTCTGCTGTTTCTATTGGAGCTTACTCTTAAGAGCACAAAAAAAGCAGAAAATATTTGGCATATTTTTAGGGGTTTTTTGCAGATATCCAGGTTGTAGCTATCCAGTTGTGTTAGCTGGTTTTGAGCATTTTGCCCTTTTTATTTTGTGCCCCAGGTGGAAAGCAGGCAGTGTGCTGAGCAGGTTTGGAGTCACCAGCGGGTGTTCCTTCTGGCAGACCTGCCTTGCCTGTCCAGATGTATCTGTGCATCTGCTCAGGGTTGGATTCCCATGGAAAGACTGGAAATGGTCAGTAGGGGCAGTGGGAGCCACCGCCGAGGCTGAATCCCGTGTTTGGGTTTTAGTATCCAAAACTGAAATGGGACTAATCTAATGCTCTCACATACATACACAAAAAGTATCCTTTCCAATTTAAATTAGACGAGGAAAAGTAGTTCCTGTATTTGCTAATATGTTTTAAACATGGTGATTTGGAATGGGTGTGAGAAAGTGAACAGGTCATTTTGCCAAGCCTTTCAGGTGTTAATTGAAACATCAGGTTATTCACATTTTGACATTTGACTCTTAAACCAACCTGTCTGCCTGGGACTCTCTTTTAGTGAATGGATAGAGACCTTTTTCCTCCAAAGGGATGTTTAGAATCTCCAAAGTAAATGCCTAGTGAGGACTGCCTGCTTTTTCTATCTCCATGAGCGTGCTATGCATTCATCAAAGAGAATGGGTCTGGGCTCCCTATGGATATCCCCAGACTCTTGTCTTTCCTCCAGGGTGGTGGGCAGGGAGAGAGGTGGGGCACCGTGGCCATCAGATTCTTCTAGAGGAAAAATCTAACAGCCTGTTCATTTGTTTGAATTAATTCCTACACATGGTGATCCTAAAACTCCCCATCTTTAGAGAAAGCCGAGTAAATGGGATTTCATAGGATGTCCATTCTGTTATCTAAAGAGCTCTTCTGTTTTCATGTGGAGGGCACCTCATTCCCACGGTCCCATAGTGCTCCAGAGCCCTTTGTTAATATTTGCCTCTCTTTTTGCCCCCCTCTGGATGGAGGGGCATAAATCTCTGAAACATCCAGCTAAAATGTCAGGGCACTTAATGAAACAGTGACACGGCTACTTGTGCTCATCATGAAACTATTAAACAGAGAACAAATAAGCAGCCAGTAAGTTCATAAATACAAAGGTTTGTTTTTCTGCAAGAACCATAATGATTCTCTGGTGCCTGTGCCTTGCAGCCTCAGTCTCAGTATCTGGTTTTAATGTGTGTGCCCTGCAGTGGCTTTGCAGGTAGCTGAATTGTCCTTCCTTTGGCATCCCTGACTTTAAATGGACTATGTTCTATCTGCTTGAACTTCCCCTCTACTGTTTCTCCCCTTTCTCATTTGATTTTCTTCTGAAAAGAAAAAGAGAGGGAAGTATGATATAATGGAGAAATGCCATAGTTCAGTTGAACCCATACTTGAATTAAGAGCTGTTCCTTTTACAATTCATATTGTGGAGTTGTATTGCAGGGTGGAAATACCTTTTTGCCTCAGAGAGCCTACATGGATTTTAATAACAAACGTTACAAGTAGCAGAAGGAATTCTTCAGCATGCTGTTTTATAGATGGAGATCCACAGAATAAATATTCCAAGATCCAAAAAAAGTAGCGTAGAGACTTAAAACCACTTGTAAATATGAACAATAACAAGCCTTGTAGCTCTGTTGGTATCAGGAATTAGACAAAGTTAAGAGCAAATTCCCTGTGATATAATAGTGTCAAGGATCATATTTATTTTCTACTTAAGGTTTTGCATATGTAAGGTTAGATATAGTCAGGGTGGCAGTAGGAATGGCTTTGCTGCTTTAACAATAGCAAAAGGAAAGGTGGCTAAAAGGTGCTGGGAATCCAGTAGCTTCAGATGGGAGCTAAGGGCTATAATGACAGTTCAGAAAACAGTCTGGAAATTATTTTTACCTCTTTCTCTAAGAGGATAGAAGCCTTGACATAGCAAAATATTGTCTCTAAATTGTTGTTGTTACATATGGGGTTTGCACCATCTAAGTAGAGGTATGTGAAGATTAGAGGTGATGTCCCTTTGTGGTCAGAGGAAAGGGAAAGAAAGAAGCTGGGGCGCTCCTGGGCCTGCATTAGAGTTGTCTGCCTTTCCCCATCCATGGTAGAAGTAAATTTAACTAATCTAAATTGAAACTTTTTAAAGATTTAGGTTATCCAGCAAAGTGACTATTGAAGTATCCACCATGGTGACTATTGCAAAGCTTTGTGAGCTGCTTGTATGTTCAGTCATTAACCTCCTGTTAAGAGAAAGAAGTGGAGGGAATGACTAATGTATTGCCTGTAAATAGTGTAAAATAATGAGTGGGAGGAGCAGGGGATCGGCTGCAGTCTCCGGGGTTTTGTCTTTCCCTTCCCCCTTGCACCTGGGTGGATCAATAGAAAGGGAGAGCAGTTGTGTAATGGCTTTTTTTGCCTATCACTGTGTGCTGTTAGTTTGACACATGCAATTTACTTGGAAAAGCTTAAGTAGCCTTAATAACAGAAAGTCCCAGCAGAGCTGACACTAATGGTCTCCCCCGTTGTCAGTCTCAACAGAGAGATTAAGAACTGAATGAACAAAGAGACCCAATTACCATCTCCCCCCTCTAGATGTTGCCAAATGAAAACAGGTATGAGCTATGACAGTGGCTCTTTGGACAGACTCTGTCTCTCTGCCGTGCCCTGGTGTGAGAGGGGTTTTTGCTGTGCTCTCAATTTACTGCTGTTGCTGAGGGCTGCCACAGCATCACCCAGTCCAGCTTTTTTGCATTAATAGTGAAGTCCAGTCATCTTGAAAGAAATTTTATATATCATGCCCTGATAATGCGCATTATTGAATGCTCTTCAGACGCTCACGATCCAAGACGCTGTGCTAAACCTGGCCCAGCTAAGCCTGCCATTTTTTATACTCAATTTTGTACAGGCAAATCATCTTTTCTTGTCCCAAGCTCTCAGGGAGGTATCAGAGTGCATCTCTTCAGGGTGTGCAGCCAGAGACAGACATGTCCCCACTGGGCTGGACTTGCAGAAAGGTCTCAAAAAACAGAACATCTGTTTCTGCTTTCATCCAGAGCTTGGAGCGAGTTGGTTAATAACAAAATATGAACACTGTCTGGGAATGGCTGCACACTACCCTTTATGAGTGCTGTTCCTCAAATATATTATAAAGCACAGTGCCAGCTCTCTTTTGCCTCCCTTCACTAGGACAGGTTTGTACAGTCAATCCAATATTCAGTTTTTACAAATTGTTGCTGCCTGTGCTATAATTTTTTGTCTGTTTTTTATGGCTAATGTGTGGAAGGCTTAATTGCAACTCTCTTCTCAGTAGGACTGGCCTTTTTTCAGGAATTTTTCTCCTCTTCCATTTCTTTAGCCTGGCAAATCAAAGATTTCTTGCTGTTAAGAAATAAAACAAATGTGTTTCAAGAGGACTGTAGGTGGGCTTTAACAACTTAAGGTTTGATTGATGATGATGGTGATTTATTGATGGATTTTGAAAAATATGTACCCCACCTTATTCAATTTCTCAAAGTATTGAGGAAAGACATCATATTTCAGGGAACAGCTGATTTTCAAAGATACCGTTCTGTTGACAAACTGTTAAACCAAACCTGTCTCCCCTGGATTTAGAAGATTAAAACCTAAATAATAATTAGAGCATCAGTATCAACCTTGTCTAGCCTTGTCAGTCTTTGTTTTATAACTCATTGTATTTTCGTACATCACTTCAAATACTTTGCCAGGTACACTAGGTGAATGGTGGAGCTCAACATATTTATATTTCAAAGGTACTGAAATAGATGCTTTGCATTTTATTGACTGTAAGTATATTAATTTAGTTGATGTATATGAAGATATTTAAGTGATGGTTCTAGAGAGGAACAATTGCTCTTGTACAATATAATAACTGCTATTTATGCTGCTAAATTATATTTAATATGCATGAAAAATAATGGATTTGGATAAAACCAGGTTTGTACAGTTTTTGTGTGTTTTTCTGTGTGCATACAGCATACAAAGGAACGCTGCACATCGAATGAATGCAATATTTAATCTAAAGTGAAATGCTTAACGCTCATAGCAGCAGTTCAAAGATGAGGACAGCTTTGTTAGTGTTTTAGAGTCACACATTCTTAAACTCCAATTCTTATCTTACTCTGGATAATTAAAGTTTTGTTGTTGATCTCCAGTAATTGAATTGGTTCCCTTATACATCACAGTTATAGTCTTAGTTTTTTAAGTGATTTTTGCATACATCAAAAATGGTGGGGAGGGGAAAAACCAAAAGACTTGCATGACTGATACAAAAGAGAGGAGTATATAAACTTTCTATTCCCACCTAAAGAAAATCTGGAACGCCTCCTGCTAAATGGACTGAAGTACATTTTGGGAAATACCTGTGTATTTCTTAAATCATGTGCACTAAGCAAATGTGACAGTTCATAAAGAAGTAGTAATTTATTATAAATATTTACCCTACAGTCCCAGTGAGGTTTTTGACAACATGGGCTTGTCCCTGGGAGATTCCCTTTTTTCTCTCTCCTCTTTTGGAACTCAGCAACTGGTATGAAGAGAATACTGGCAAAATAAGCTTTTTCATTGCTTGTGCTCTCTTCTCCTCTCTTACAAAGCGTTCTTAAGCAAGGGCAAGTTCTTTGCCTGCCCTCCTTTGCTAACCCCTCCACTTGCCCTGATGATCATGTGCGGTCTCAGACCATTTCACTGCTTTTTCATCTCTTCACTTAGTATCCACCCTCATGTCTCATTCCTTGTTTTGCAAGGAGCATAAGCTCATCTGAAACTCTTCCAGCATGAAAAAAGACCAAGGCCATCAGCAGTTACATTTGCTCTTCTAGACACCTTCTGCAGTTCTCTTCTCCCCCTTACTGCTCAATGTGCTGTCAGTAGTTGTTGGTGGTACAGTGACTTTTCCAGTCCAGCTTTGCGCTGGATTTCACTCTGGGCAGTGTCCTTCCTTCCTGACCTCTTCCTCGCCAAAATTTACAATGTGCACTCACTCCCTCCTCCTCAGCCTCACATCGGCTGTCATCTGTCTGCACTTGCTGATGTTCTCGAAATCCTGCCCTTGCTTTTGTTCTCTGATCTCATGCAAGATGTCGGGTAGCATGCCTGGGCTCTTAATCTGTTCCCGGCGTTGCTGCTGGATCCCTCCTACGCCGTCTGCCGCTGTTCAGTTGCTGCTGCTTGATTTTCCTCACAAATACAGAGCAGGGATCTGTTTCACTTTTTGGACCCTTTTCTTTGAGCCGAGTTTCAGATTGTGAGTAGTCTTTAACAAGAAATGTCTAAATTAATTAGCAGCATGTTATGTTAATTTCATACTGTAGATGCTATTTGCTGGATAGACTATTTGTATTGTATTGTTACTAACAGAAGTAACTCCTATTTTTCTAGGAGTATAGATAAGAGATAAGATTACCCAAGTGAAATCACACTAGCTGTGTTCCCGATTAACCTGATGAGGTGAACAGAATGATACAGATAATAAAATTATCTTGAATGATGCTTAATTACATTTCTGTGTGAATGCTTCTGGTTTGTTTGTGGTTTGTTGTTTGTTTATTAAAAAAAACCAACAAAAACCTTCTATTTTTCCAGTCCCTACATGAAATTGCAACAGCACATAACATATGGAACTTGTACCACCTCTGAGACATTTTTTAGGAACCTGTTTTCAGAGTACACCATTTATTCCTAAACAGAAGTTGGATGTAAGTTCATCCAAGCTGTAAGAAGGGATGAGCGCTGGAGATGTTTCTCCAAGTTCCATTTCTTGATTCTCACTTTAGGCTATGTCTTTTTGTGCATCATCTTGAACGTGACTGTTGATAGTCTACCTGTAGTTTAAATACAGTTTATTTGTTTGGTTCTTTATATTTCAATTGGTATTTAATTTTAATTGGAAAGGCAAGCAAGGTATATTCACAAGACAGTGACATTGTCATTGACAACACAGTCAGCAAAAAAGTACCGAAAGGTCAAGTCACAGACATAACTAGTGCTTACTTCTACGATGCCTTTATGTATTATCAAGTGGTTTTTGTACTTAAACACATCTGCTGATGAGACTGTATTAGGAAAAAGGATAGCAAAAGCAGCTAAATTATGTGGTAGTTTTAATTAGTAGGAAAGAGGGATGGTAAGGTCTTCCAACAGCATTTTCTAATTGAAGTCACTGAACTGGCATCTCAGCAATGATTTCTGGTTCAGAGATCAAGAGAGATTATTTATCCTTAGCAGTTTTCAGCTCTCAAAAGTTCATGCAGGCCAAGTGACTTCCATCTTTCGTGAAGACTGTTGTGAACTTGTCCCTTTCCTGATTTTATTGGTTTGTCACATGATTTCTGGAAAGAAATGAAGGTCTCTGTTGCATTTTTCTCATCCTTACAAACAGTGAGAGCTGCACAGTTTTATTTTTTGAGGTCAGTTAGTGGGAACCAAACTGGAGAGCTGTGGTTGGCACTTATTTATAATGGGAAGTGGGTGTATAAACCTCAGGAGGAAACGCCTGGGTTTGCCCAGGTGTATGCAGTGCAGAAAACACTGGTGTTAAATTTCTGTGTTTCTCAGTGATGCTCCATTTATGATGTGTTTCTCCTCACCCAGGAGCAGTGTACAGAGACTTGCTGTTGTTGTCAACACTGGGAGAAACTGAAGCTGGCATCCCTATAGTCCTTCTCCAGAGGTTGCCTTGCAAGACACATCATCTAAAAGTGTTCGTCAGAAAAAACTGAACCGTAGATCCTTAAGAGTGAGTAAAATACAAATGCAACCTTTCAGAATTTTTGTCTAAAAGGTATAAAAATATTGCCATGGATTTGCTTTTTAGAAATGCATTCCAGTTCCTGGAGCTTGGACTGAATCTGTGGCACTGGGTTATGGTATTTGCATCACTGCTGTGATCTTTGGGGCGTGTAGTTCCTTGCCTCCTCTGCTGTCCTTGTACACCTCTGTTGAGCTGCATTATTGAGGGCCAGTGGCTTGAGGAGTATCAAACATGCCATGGAATTGGGATTTCCCTAAACAGGAGGCTAGTTTAGCTAGCTTGAATTCTTCAAGACAAAGTCACAGACTGTCCACGTAGGAATCCATATCCTCTGCACAAGGAGGAGCTTTCCACACACTGAAGTGTTTCATTGTTTCTGGAAAACAAGGCACTGTCAATGCTGGAGGACTTGTGGGATCACTGACTAGGGCTCAGAAAATTAGACCTGAGAGTGTGATGTGATTTCTAAAGTCCATGCAGAAGGTAAGTCATTACTCAGATTTGCTGATGCTTTCTGCACCCGTTCCTTTTTGCATTTCTTTTTCAATCTGAGTGTTTCCCCATGGTAGGCATGGTAAGCCATGCTTGCTTCAGATGGTTACTCCAGCTCTTTGGTCCCACTGTCCTCAGCTTCCATGATGGACTCCTCTGGTTGAAGAGGTGAGTGAGTTATGTGAGAACTATTAACTTTCAGTGTCCAGGGAGAGTCTTTTCCCTCATTATCACGCTGTCACCAGTGCACCTTCTGGCCTCTCCAGAGATTTTGCCATTGAGATAATCCCTGCACAGCTGTCTACTGTCACCCTTGCATGCCAACATGAAAGCAAGATCAGCCATGCCATCAGCATGAAGATATCTTCAAGTTAATAGCACGATACAGGAAAGGAACAAAAAATAAGTAATCAGATGTGATACATACAGCCCACAGAATGTGTGCAAAACACCTTATTTTTTCAGTTTTAAAGTTATTTTTATCCCCCAGACTGGTTTTTCTCCAAGATTTGACTTGTTAAGGTACTTTGTATTGTGGGATGCTGCTAATTAAAGTAATTGCTTTATTTCTGAGGGGACTGCAGCATGTTGTCAAACAGGATGTAACAACCCTTTAATACAGTATAAAAGGGTTTCCAGGCAGATAAATTCTCTGTTGCTGCCTGAAATGTTTATGGGTTTTGGTTCTGCAAGTTATTACTGTTTCTGCCCTTTTTCCTTGTGCAACTACAGAGAAATAAGTGTTAAAACTGGACCACTGGGCTCACCATGCTCAGTTGTGTTCTTCTTGGTGTCCTCAGCTTATGAAAGATAGAAACAGCATTTAACCCTCGATTCACAAATGGGGTGGTGGGACAGAAAGGACCTCTAAGGTGGTGGGAAGGTGGAATAGTGAGGAAATGCAGGACCTTAAAAGGAGAAGAAATCCATGGGGATTTAGCTCCACTATGTCCAAAATCTGGAGGATTAAACTCTGCTGAGTTGAGTGTCACGCACTACACTGTAAGAATGGATCTCTGATTCCTACAAGGCAGAGAAGTACTGTTTAAGCTGCAGAAAATGAGTCTGAGAATTGGGAGTGCGCTGGGAAGTGAATTTGATCTGTCTGATGCAGTTGTGAGGAAAGGCAAAGCCCGGCTCCAGGGCTCTGGGATACAGAAATTGGTCTGTAGAGGAGATCAGAGGGAATTGTTAACTGTGTGGTTGTCATGACCTGAAGGGTTAACTGGCCTACAGGAGTAAGAACATTTTGACCATGGGATTCTGGGATGCCTGGGATGGGTTTCAGAGATTCTGTAATACAGAAGTGGTTCCCACTCCGAGACCAGTAAAATAACAGGCAGAACCTCACATCAATGATGAGCCTTGTCACAAAGCTGGGAGTCAAGTCAGACATCCCTAATGAGGGTTGAAGACTTTGTCTAGAAGATCTTTTGCAAACTTTGTGCAGGGAGCTGTGTAGGAAAACCACAAGCAGTGCAGGAAATAACCAGAGGATAAAGCTCCAGTTTGGGTAAAAAAGTAAGTCCTTTCTGTGGTAGAGAGACATTAGAGTGTATACCATACACTCACCTCAGCACCAAGAGGTGCTTTTAATTTCTGGTTTTCAGCTGGGAGAACCAGTAGATGATGATGAGGATTTCTCACATCTCAGACCATTGTTTCCTGTTCTTGCAGTTAGAATAGCCAATGGCAGTTGTTGAACCTTTTTTTCTCAGGATGTTTTCCCATTTTTCCACCTTTCCCACTTCTTTTACCTTTTCAGATTATAAGTTCCTTGGTTTTGTACTTTGTGATGTGTGTCAGGATATCTGGTTTCTGGACACCCAGCTGCCCTTGAAAGATGTTGACTGCATTTCTCAAGGATGCTGCTGGTTCCCAGGCTCACAGTGCAGCAGGCATTTCCTCTTTCAGCACAAGTATTCTGCTCAGTATTTCTCTCCTTGCAACCAGGTTGCACTTTAGGGCTGCTCACATCAAGAGCCCTCTACAAATATTCTGCATAGTTTTAAGGACCAAGCCTCAAAAGAACTATGTCAAGGCATGAACAAGCGGAGAGCTGGAATAAGTTATGTAGAGGGGAGTGGCAAAAAAACTCCAGTGTTTTATCTAGACAAGAAAGCAGTGAAGGAAATGGAAGAAGGAAAGGGGACAGGGATCCTCTAGAGTGATCTTCCTTGCTTCATTATGTTTGTCAATAGAGTAGATCAATATTAGGTATCATTTTGATGAACCAGCTTATTTTGTGGGTAAGGGAGTGTTGTAATTGTCTGTTCATTGCCCCAGTTTTTGTGCTTTTGCATGCCTTCACATGGTAGTCCAGTCAATTGGCTGAGACTACTGGCAAATGTGTCCTTCGACGATATGTCTTGGAATAATTTTGTCATTTACAGGCATCTTTGCACTAGAGTTGGAGTAGAGACCTTCTGTGGCTGTCATGTCCTGGCTTTCCTGCACAGCCAGGAAACAGTGGGTTTGGTAGCTGATTTGACCTAGCTGCCAAAGCAGAATTGAGCCCATGGTCTCAAGAGGAAAAGCTTTGTCCCCTTCACCTGCTGCTGTGTAACACTGAGCACCATGAGAAGTGTACAGCACAGAGGCTTTGTGCACTGCATCAGAGTCTTTGCTGTCTTGGGCCCAAATTCATGGATAGGATAGGATAGGATAAAGTCCCTAAACCTAGACTTTTCTCTCCTTACTAGGATCTCCTCAGAGATGATTTAAAATTGCTCCCTGGTTCTTTCAGGTCTCTTCCAAAGTCTGCTGAGGTCATAGAGAGCCCTCTGGCAGACCCAGCAGGTTTGGGATCTTTCCTAAAATTGTTCCCTGTATGAATCAGATGCAGCTTATTTAGCTCATCAATAATGTTTTTGTTTTTTTTCTTGGGAGTTACAGTCAGTTTCTCAACAGCAGCACTGGGGGATCAGTGCATGGGTTTAGGAAATGAGAATTACTGTCCTAGCTGTGCTGACTGGTGTGGTGATTCCATGCAAAAAAAATGTGACCTCCATGTCTGCTTCCCCGCTGTGTTCCGTTTCTCTCACTTGCCCATTTTCCAGGGTGTGCCCCATCTGTGGATATTTGTGCTTCTCTTGCTGTTGCAGTACCCTGTGATGGGAGGCAACCGGAAAAATTGAGATCTCTTGATGGTAATGGTGTGCACTATAACAGGAGCACGCACCTCTCTGGGGGTTACAGTGGAGATGCTCAGCACTCCCACCCATGCTTGTCTGAATATATCTTTCTCCCACCGTGGCCACTCCATCCCTAAGATTTCACCCCCTGACTTTCTGCTTGAGCCTTGTTACGCTTTTAATTGACACACCGCCTGCTGACTCTTGCTCTCATGCCAGAAGCCTAGCAATATTGAGGAATATTGTGCCAATATCCAAGCATCTCGTGTGCTCACGTTGTTTCCATGATTCAGGGCTGAACTGGGTGGCACTGGTCCACCTACCTCACCACATCTCCCAGTGCTCTCCCAAGACATCAGCTGTGAGCATACAGGAGAGGCTGCGTCATTGCTGCTGGCAGCTCCTAAGTCATGTTTTTCTTGAAGAGGAAGAACATCTCCATTGCTCTTTTGCCAGCTGAAAAATATTTTTAAGCTGGTAAATGTGTTCTTCTCTTCTCTGCTCTGTCAGCCAGAGCATTTCCTGATCACTGCCTGGCTGCACATCTTTAATAGTGTGTATAAAAAAGATAGGATCTGGCTTAAATAGGAGTTCGTGCCTTGGTGCTGGTTGGCATTAGATTATTGTAGTGGTGTTTTCTGGCCTTGAAAAATATCTGTAGGTGTAGGAATTAGTATTTTCCTGCAGTATTAACTTGAGTTACTGTTGTATTCTGTCTGGGAGGACGTGGGGCTGTTTATGCTAGCAGGGAAGAGAGTTCAGGTCACATATGAGCAGAAGGAGACCAATGCACCAGCACTCTGACATGGCAGCAGCAGGGTCCCCAAAGTAAACTACAGGCACTGTCCATGCTGAAGGTATTCTGAACCCTCGCAGCCCAGGACGTGCTTTGGGGTAAGAATGGGAAGAACAGCAGCGAAGTAGAGGGAATTGGTTGTGGAAAGGGTTATGGCACTTTCTGCTCACAATGAGGTCCTGCAGTCATTTTAATTGGCTCCTGCACAGAAGGTGGCAGTGAGGGACAGTTCTCCCATCCAGAAGCCCCACTGTGTGTGAGTATAACATAAACCCCCACTCTCCCATGAGCACAGCCGTGTGCCTGCTTCGTTCCCAAGGTTAGGCTCCGACACTTCTGTAAAACAGCAGTCAGCTGGAAAGATCTCCCAACTGGTTTTATGCAAATGGGAGCAGATATGTCATGCATGTGTGTTTGGACACTGGCACTGTCCCCTATCAAACAATAGATATTGTTTTGTCATGTAAATAGTGCTCAACTGACAGGGCTTGCTGGGAGTTGAGCTTGCTTGTGCTGAGTGGTTTTGACGTGCGTGTACTGCAGGTGCTGAAAGAGTGAGGAGTGACAAAGCTGTTAAACTTCAATAAGACAAGCCAAATAAACCCCCCAAATCATGTTACATGGAAAGTGGTAAGTATGTAACTTGTATGATGCATAAGGGAGGTCAGGGCTATGTGGCAGAGAGTTAAGTAAGAGGGGAAGAAAAGCAATTGTTTTCATACAGGATTAGTTATGTCTAAGCAATGACTTGAAACTGCCTCTGCTCTTCATCACTGGTCTCCATGTGTCCGTGCCTCTCTCCGAGAGCATCCTGCCTGGCAGGTGCAACTCTGGAGGTTGGTTTTGATAGTACCAGGGCATTGCCCGAGAGCTGCCAGGCAGCTGAGGATTTAGATGGAGTGCCGCCAGCGGTGGAGGCCAGGCAATGGAGATGGACTGGACAGAGCAGCTGGGGAAGCTGCAGTGGCTCTCTCCCCGTGTTCGTCGCCGAGCGGGGCTGGCTGTCGGTCGGGCTGCAGGCGGCCACCTGCAGCGGAGCCGTGACATCAGTCAGTCTGCTCTGGCTGTGGTGGGAAGCCTGATGAGCAACTGTCATGCAGATGCTCCCTGGGAGGCTGCTAAAGAGTCATTGTTGAAGTAATTAATAGCAACAAGTGGGGTTTAAAAAAAAAAAAAAAAAGCTCAGAAAATGTTTTCAGATGTCCCAGACAGTGGTGATACTTAGGGTGATGAATATGCAACTGTCCTTATGAAAACTGAATGATTGTACTTGCTACAATAAAATACGTCATGAAAACAGTAAACCCCCTGCCAAACATATAATCTACTAAAAGTCTATGTAGATGTCCAGTTCAAAACGTTGGTTGGTATAAAACCTAACTCCAGAAATAGCATTGATGATGTTGTAAAAGAAAGAAGAAAAGTGTGAATCAAAAGCACATTGTTCTCAACCTGGCGGGGGGCTTTACTGTTTTCCAGATAAAGCTGCTGCTGGCTTGCACAATTACTACACCTTTGACTGATTTTTAACTGTCTTTTGGGGCAGGAAGGGGTGAGAGGCAATGTCCTCTCTTTAGCAAAACATATAGATATTTTTCCTGAGTAGTTTATACTGGATCCATGGTGGAACTAAAGAAAAACCGCTGAAAGGGAAGTAGTGCTGCATGTCTTGGACAAATCCTTTTAAAGTCAGCTGAGAGAAATGGCAGATATAGCAGCATCCTGCAGTAAATGATAAATGAGTTCCAGGAAACCCACTCTATCTAATGCAATAATCCACTCTGTTGAATAATGCTGTTATTCTAAAGTGAATACAATCTTGGTGTTTACATCATATTTTATGTATGACAAACTGCTTTGCAGAGAGGCTGGATGAGAAAAAGAGCATTTTATGGATTTTATACTGTTACGTACTAATAAAAAAAGAAACCACTTTTGCTATGAGAATCAAGCAAAGAAGAGATGAGCAGTATTTAGATGTAGGAAATTTTCTTAGAAAGACTATTATTATAAATTAGTAGCTTTTATCCACTCTCCCATAACAAAATGATCTGGCTCCATATCTCAATATTGGGGTATTCCAAAGTAATTTAGACTAACAGTATTCCATTGTTTATGTTGAATAAAATAAAGCTACCAGGAACTGAGATTTTTTTCTTGGGCTAGAGGCTCCACAAGGAAGTGGTCACAGCCCCAAGAGTTCAAGAAGCATTTGGACAATGCTCTCAGGCACATGGTGGGATTTTTGGGGCCATCTTGTGCGGGACCAGGAGTTGGACTCAGTGGTGATCTTTGTGGATCCCTTCCAACTCAGGAAATTCTGTTATTCTAATATTCTGTGATTCTATTCAGCATAATTTCTGGTGATAAGCTAAAAAAGAGAATTTGGGGTCCCTTGCAGAAAACTGTAGTGGTTCCTTGTTCTTTTTTTCTCTTTTCATCTTGTGCCCCAGCTCATGGAAACTTTTTGTTAGCTATGTAAGCATTCTTTTATTCAAATACTAATTTAACTTAGTGATTACATTGAGAATGACCTGTGCTCTGGCATTTCATCTCTTCCATTTAGCACAGGGAACTTCTTAAAATTGATTAGCTCATAGCTCCTAAATCTTTCATAGTTTTGGCTTTTTTCTCTTCCCTCAGCAAGGAAGCTGCTGGTTTTAACCCTTTGCATGAATTTAGGAGAGTCTGTCGCCTAGCCTTTCAGTGTCTGTGATGTTTGATGTTTCCTGGACTGTCCTTTGGCTTTTGGAAATCATCATTCCCGTGCTTTTTTTGTCACTGATGTGTAGGCGCTACGGCCACTGAAGCAGCCTGGCAGCAGTTTGGAGGGGAGGGAGCTGGGGAGGGGAAGGGTGCAGAGAGTGATTTTTTTGCCAGCTCTGCCAGTTGCATGGGAGAGAGGGACAGAGCTGGGAGCTTTACAACCCTGCCACCGAGCAGCCAGCTGCCCACCCACACGGTGCTGTGCCACCCCAGACAGACATCTCCTAAGCATCCGCAGGGCAGTGTGGCTCGGTGAGCTGAGAGCGTAATCCGTGGGGATGCAGCTGGACCCCGGCGCCTGGGGACGGTGCCTCGCGGCTGCCGATTGGGAGCACTGATCCACAGTCAGCCCGTCCTTTTCCACGCTCCACCGATGGGGTGAGCACGTTATCCTCAGAAGGGACTGACCCACAGCAAAGCAACTGAACCCGTGGGCATCGCATCTGGCCAGTTTCCTTGGAGAGGCTTGGGAAGTAGGTGTTGCTTTCCCAGCCCGCCCCACGTAAGTAATCTCATTTTGAACAAAGAAGCACAGAGATGGCTGTTTTTCATTGAAAAACATGTTTAAGCAAAATCATTTTTGTTGTTGTTGTTCTGAAGGCATAAGGTTTGAATATTCTTATGCTCTGTGCCTCCCTTGAGCTTCTGGATCTTGGGGGTGATAATGAGGGATTTAATTCTGGGCAGCAGGTGCTGGCAGCAGGGATGCGATGCAGTGCCTGTAATCGTGTTGTCGGGTTCATTTTGCACCATCTGGGTGTGAAAGGAGCAGTCAAGCTTTTAATTGCAGTCCTTGGGCATCTGGTACCTTCTTCCTGCTGCTGGGGTTGCAGACGTGGTCAAAGAAAGATGCTCTATGTGTCTGAGGCACGTAGAGAGTTAAAGCTGGGGAGAGCGGTGCCACTGCCAGTGTAGCCACTGTGCTGGGGATGGGTCCCTGGGGAGGGGAGTGAGAAGGCTGCTCCCACTTCCAGAGTTCACCCATCACCTTTTTCTACCAGCTCAGGAGAAAAGGAAAGTTGGTGTTTCAGCTGTCTCGGCTTCCTATTCTAATTGGACACGCTTTTCTGAACTGCAGATAATCCCAGTTGAGGAGATGTAAAGCAGATGTGGTAGGGAATGTGACCTGTTGTTTGAGCAGGAGCCAGGCTCATGCTCTGACTGCCCTCTGGGAACAGGACCAGCACCTGCTGGAGACCTGGGCAAAGTGGGAGATACCCCTAAAAGACCAATAGCTCAGTCAGCTCCTTGTTTTGCTTTTATGTATGATCCAGGTGGTGGAGAAGGCAAGAAGGCAAACTTCATGCTAGCCCATGATAGCAGTGATGCTGTCACAGTCCATTGCTCCAGTGTGGCAGGGCATGGCAGGAGGAGGCTCAGGATCTCCGTGTGCTGCAGTAATGGGAAGGCAGCGTGAGAGAGGGAGAACAATCAAACTAGGGAGTATGATTTCCAGCATTTACCTGCGTAGGTTATCCAGACTTTTCCAGCCCTACATTGTTGAGGTGTTAGTGTCTTTGTACAGGTGTGGCTGAGATGAGTGTCTATGATTTCTGCAAACTTGCTCAGAAATCTCAGTGTGTCAGGAAAATGGCTCCCTTGAGACGGAGATTTTTGTAGTGAATATGCAAATCTGGAAATGACAACGATGTCACTGCATTGTTTTGATTTCTCTGAGTTTTGTTTTTGTTTTTTAACTTAAGAAGTAAAAAAACCAAGCAGGCTCTGACCAGAGGTGTTTTAAGATGTCAATGTACTGTACATGCCTCCAGCCAAAGTGTTGGCAGCCAGCTTAGGGGTGTAAGGCTGTGGACAAAAAAGTGATGGCACAGTTCACCTGGAAACCTCCACTGCACAGGCAGGGGCTGGCACAGAAACACACCATCCTCTGCCTGAAAAGCTCCCTGTTGTAGGGTGTGCCCTGCACTGTGAACTGGTCGCAGAGGGGAGCTGTGGGGTGTGCTCTTGGGTTATGGAAGCACCACTTTAGGATGTGGTGGCAGAGTCAGGGATGTGTTAGGAGCAGAGGGCTGGGATCATGGATGGGTGGTGGGGTTATGGAGAGAGGGTTGGTGTTCCACTTGTTTTGGAAGCACCAGTCACTGGAACTCAAGTACTTGAGGAAGTAAGGCTGAAATGTGCGTTGTTTGTCACAGATGAAATTACTAAGTGTAGGCAATCTGTGTTTCTTTGTGGTCTTTAGATGGTTTGTACTATAATGTGTGCAGCACTCTGCCAGAGGAGCAGGGTATGATGTGCTACTGAAGGAAAGAAGGAGCTTTTCTTCCATCTTCCCTATCTTCCATGTTACCAGGGTGCAAACTGTGTCCATCACACTGTAGGTGTGGGTGAAACTAGTCCAGTGGCACAGGGTACAGCACCACTCCTCTGTTGCCCTATGTTATGCTGACTCTGAGGCCCAGAAATTCTTTGTCTGGTTTCTCTGAATAAATGTGCAACTATTTCCATGTCAGTCCAAACATGTTTGCACTTAAAAAGAAAGAGAAAGGGGAGGAAAAGCTAACTTAAATCTTTTACCTGGAAATGGTATTGCCTAATGCTTATACTTAAAAATCAGGAGTCAGTTACCTGGGGTTTTTAGTGGCTTTGGCATAACTTTCTCTTGACCTCAGAGAAAGCAGTAACTTTTCTGTACTTTCAAGGGCCTTTGTATAAAATGCATGTGATATTCTTCTGCATATTGTTCACCTTGAAGATGTTATAAGAATTAAAGCTCATAAGGCATTCTAAGATTTGTTTCTATAAATTACCTTAGGAGTGCAAATTAAATTCTCTTACTGTCTACTACTACAAATTAACCTAGAGTTTTAGGTATTGCTGTTCTGAGATGGATTTAAAGGGTAACATAAGGGTGAAAGACATTGTATTCCGGTATTGATCTCCAAGATCATCTGGACCCTGTTACTCTTTGACTATGCAGAATGTTTAGTATTGGTGGCTGTTAAGGAGCAGTGCAGTGATATTTCAAGAGAGGAGAACAGATAATTTGTAAATACACTGGAGGTGTTTTTTCTGTACTGAAACAATTAAACACTAAAATGAGAAAAACACAAAGCAGAAATCTTCCCAAACTGGTCCCACAGCTCAAAGTGATCAGTGGGTACATTTTCTATAATTATATCAGAAAACTCTTTATAGCTCTGATGGCTCGCTGATCGGGTCAGCGGAGCCTGGGCAGACAAACATACTCACAGTTTGCATGATGAGTGCTAAATCTAAATTGTTTCTGTGGTCAGTGGGGCATGATGTCAGCTCGGTGGGGAGAGCATGATTTCTCAATGACAGCAAAGATTAGTGTTTCCCTGTAGCAGGTTGTGATCTCTCCCAGCGGTGTCCTTGGGATGGTTCAGGGGAGGCTGTGAAGCATTTTATACTCGTGATGGAACAGTCAGCTGCCTTTAATTACTGACTGCACTCAATCCTTCCAGGGCAGAGGTTTGTATATATATATCAGCAACCAGTAACTATAAGGTATTCTCGTTCCTTTGGCCAACAGTAGATTACCTATCCTAATTAAAGACTGGGAAACCTGGTGGGGGGGAGAGAGGATGAAAGGAGACCACACAAACAGAAGTTAGGCTGAAAGAGAGGTAAGCTATCAGAAAGTCTAAGGATTTTTGTCCCAATGTGCTACTGTTTACATCCCTCCAGCTTGCAACAGAAGTGCAATGTCTTCAGGAGGTTCTGAGGAGTTTCTGTGATCCCTCCCAAACCAATGCAAAGATGAATGCTCAGAGAGGAGCTGCTGTAGCACTCTTGTTTCTGAAAGCTGGCTGACAGCAGTGTTGCTTTCTGATCCACAGGTCCAATGGATGGCACAGCAATAGCATCACTGTCCAGGGAGCTGGAATCCCTCCTCGCCTGCCTGCATGCTGCTTGAACTGATCCCAGGCCTTTGTTTTTGGACTGAAGAAACCTGAAAACCTTTCTCTCCTAATTCATGAGCCAGCAGGATGTGGTCGCTGTGCTTTCAGAACGCCTGCTCGTAGCCGCCTACAAAGGCCAAGTGGAGAATGTGGTGCAGCTTATCAACAGGGGTGCCAAGGTAGCAGTTACCAAGGTAACGAGAGAAAAACGCTTTGCAAAAGCCCTGGGAACTAATGTAACTCCTCTAGACCATTGTCTGTGAAAATGCCCTCCTAGCTTTACCAATCTGATTGTGACTGAAGTTAGTGTTCAGATTTTCCTAAAGTTCGCACTTAGTAGCTCACGCAAATTTGCAGTATAGTGCATGCCTTGTGTTTATATCCTCTGCAGTGGCTGCAGCTGTGATGAACATTTAGTCCTTGTAAACACAGCGTGTCGACAGAGGGGAGCAACATTTTTCGAAGCATGCATTGACTTTTGAACACTGTGTGACCTGATGAATGGGGCGATTCATCATTGTCAAGGGAAGGCGGTTCAGGGCGCCCATCTTCTTGGGTGAGGGGATGGGGAAAAGCCACCTCTTGTGGCAGGGTAAAGGGATGCAGAAAGCGTTTCTTGCTGCTGAAGTCTCTTGGTGCAGCAGCCTCACTTATACCAAACATCTTCATTGATTTGTTCAATGTAGTCCCTTACTCCCTTGGTTCCAAACTTGGGGGTTGCAAATTGTGTTCCCCATACCTTTGAGGACAGTCAGAGTCAAGGGATTTCTCCTTAGATACAAATGAGTTCAAACTGATATTCACTTATTCCTTTTGCTCAACATGTTATAAATAATACTGTCTTAAAAAAGAGATGTACTTGCCTGTTGCAGAGAAGGTTTGATCAGCAAAAAACCTTAAAAAGAACTAGTAAGTCAAATCTTTAAAAGTGTAATATAGCAATCTGGGGTGTGCTGTTTTGAAGAACTGTTGTTCTCAATCCTATCTACTTTTATTTGTTTTTCCATATTGGTTTTTGAACATTACATATGTATGGAAGCTAATATTTACAGATGGAAAGCACATTTGATAAAAAGAGGAAAAGACAGACTGGTTATCTGTCAGTGACAGTTGTTTTCAGTTCCTTCACAGTGTTTGAGTTGTAGATAATATTTATTTTGAAAGTTGGAGTGATCCAAGGACAACCTGTGTTCATAAGTTTTGTTTGCCAAAATAAGTAGCTTCTTGCTGGTAGATACAAAGCACAGGTGTAGTAAGCATGAATAGTCCCATGTAGATGTACCTGTAGATGGCTGTTTGGTTTTGCTGTCCAAGCAGCTCTGTAGCTGATGAGCAACTATTAAAGGTAGTCAGTAATAGACCAGGAAATACTCACGCATTCCTGAATGGTAGCTCAGGGTTTTGTGGTTGTGTTTTCTTTTGTTTGTTTGGGGTTTTTTGTTTGTTTGGGGTTTTTTTTTTTTTTAAGATGATGAGGTTTGAGGCTGCTGAGTGACCTCTACTAATTTCAGAAATAAATAGTGTAGACTGGACTTTGAAACACAAAATCAGGTTAATTTGATATAATGAAGATTTCCTAGAGTTTACAAGTTTTTCTTTCCTATATGACATAGGTGGCTATGAGGTTTGAGTTCTGCCCTGTGTGGGAAATCAAAACAAAGCTCGTTTGGCAGCAAAATTGCAGCCAGGTGTAAAGTGCTGGCGTTTCTGTGGAGACGTGTGCCTGCCAACCATGCTGGAGAGCTGTGAGCTCCGAGGCCATCCCTGTAGCTCACCAGGTACTGCAGCATTGTAGCTATTCCTTCCAAGAAGTTGTGGGTCATCCCCGTGGAGCCCAGAGAGGGAGGATGGCAGTAGCTGTCCTCCTGAAAGCCTCGCAGCACACACTGACAGACAGCACAGATGAGGTACTTGGGTAGCCTGGTGACAAGCCCTGCTCAGAAGAGATGAAGTCAGATCTGCAAGACTGTGGAGGAGTGCACACACAGGAGCAGGGACTCTCCCAGAGCAGCAGCCAAGGCTGTGTGTACAGGGTGTTTTGAAGGCACACAGACTCTTACTCCTCCCACGCTGCAGAGAGAGCTGAGCTCAGTGTGAACCAAGAGGCGTGAGACCGAGCTGGTGCCCTCACCAGAGCCCCTCCACTCAGTCTCCGTGATGTCCTGTCCAGGTGCACACAGCGTGGAGTTTGCATCTGGCTCTCACCCAGCCAGCCAGCTGCAGAGGGAGAGCATGTGCATATTTGCCTACTAAAGGCTGTATAAACATACCCTGGAAGAGCTTGGGTTGCTAATCTGATGACACACAAAGGCTGGAAGGAGAAAGAGCTGTTTAAAGTTAAGGATAAGGTTGTCACAAGAGCAAGGATGTATAAATTAGATTCAAGTATATTGAAAACTGGAAATCTGGAGGGCTTTTTTAGCCATCACAGCAACAGGTTCTTGTGCAGTCTTCTACTAAGCAGAACAAGCACAAAATAAGGGTAGAGGTTCTTAATTTTAGAATGGAAATTAGATGGCAGACTTTTTGTAGGGCAGTAAAATAGACCAAGCTTTCAGATAAATTGAAACCCAAGACCCTCTTCTCCCCTAAGATAAAACTCATTGTACAATGAAGCATAAAAATAAATTTACCCATGTGCATGCCTTAGTTCTAGTTTAATCTGTCTGTATGTCTTCTGCTTTTTTTAGTAGTTTTCAGTTTGTTCTGCCTAATTATAAATTGTAGGGGTTTGCTTCCAAAAATGAAAAAACAAGATTTGGTACTTGTCTGCCAGACTTCCTGCTGAATTCTCTGGGTTTTACTGGAGGAAGACACGTGAAGACAAAGCTCTTTGGAGGGAAAGAAAAAGTTCCCCCATCACAAAAGGCTTTAAATGTATTTCTGATCTGCATCTGTAAGCACAGACCAATTGTTGTGAATAACACAACACAGCCACAGATTAAAGTGTCCAGAATCTAGAGATAAATGCTAAAGTTGTTTATTAAAAAAAGATTAATCTAGAATAGCTCAAGAAAAAGGAAGGGTATTTTCTGTAAAAAAACAGGTACTAGTAAACGCCTTATAGCTGTCTTGTCCAGTTCTGGTTTTGTCCTGTATGGAAGGTCCTATGATGTGGTTAATTGTTGCTTCAGTAAACAATAATTCAGCTGCAAAATAGTATTGCATTTTTGTCACTTCTGAGTAGATGATTTTAAAAAAAAGGGGAAGAATATGAAAGAAAGAAAATCCAGTGGAGGATACACATACACATGTCCAGGTGCTGACTTCAGCATTACATAGGATGCACTTGTTTCATTTTGACAGCATTACTAACAAGGCATCTGTGCAGGTGAGGTCAGTATGGAAATGTGCACGTCCTCTGACTCCAGTGAGGGACACTTGGGCTCATTGCAGATTGTTGGCTCTTTTAAAATATGTGAAGAGGAACTGATGGCCATTAGGTCACACAGGTGGTGGCAGTCTGACATCAGGGAGCCCACAGTGGGAGAGGGTTGGTGGCACTGCATGGCACATGCATTGAGCACTCATGGTGCTGGGCCTCTGCCCCCAGCCACGTGGGGTTGTGGCCCCAGGCAGGTGTGCTCAGCAGAGACTTTGTGGTTTTGCTCTTCTTAAAGGGCACCTGCTTGCTCAGGGTGCCCTGTTGCTGCTCTGCCTGATGTGACAAAGAGATAATTTCCATTTTTACATCTCTTTGTCTGACATTCCTCACAGGTGTGAAATGTGTAGCTGATTCCTTTATAAAAAGGACAAAAATACCCCAAACAACTGGTCATACATACTGGCTGATCCAGCCAGCAGGTGCCCTTATCAAGTACTTTGGTGAATCAGCTGCAATAACTGGAAAATTAAGAAGTTAAGCCTTTTCTTCCAAGCAAGAAAGCTGGTCCCTTCTTTTAGTCCTTTTGTAGTAGAACTCTCTTCAGTGAAATTATTGACAGCTGCATCTTCGGCACAAAAACCCTGGGCCTTCTGCCGAGCTGATGTGCCCTGCTGTCCTCCCGGGATGCTGCTGTCTTTTTCCTGAGGGTATTGGGTTTGCATGGCCAGGTTATGGTAGTAAGAAGGGTCTACAGGTGTGGCTTCTATAAGAAACTTCCAGAAGCTTCCCCAGGTCTGGCAGAGCCCCTTGGATGTGCTGCTGGTGGTCAAGGCCTGTCCAGTCAGAAATGGTGGTAACCCCTCAGGGATAACATACTTATGAAGGGAAATAAAAATTACAGAGAAGATGTAATTACAGCCAGGGAACAGCAGTGAGATTATGTGAGAGGAGCAACACTGCAGACACCAAGGTCAGTGGAGGAGGGGGGCGAAGTGCTTCAGATGGTGGAGCTGAGATTCTCCTGCAGCCCCCGGTGCCATGGGCTCCTCCTGCAGCCCATGGAGGTCCTTGGGGGAGCAGAGATCCACCTGCAGCCCATGGAGGCAGACCCATACCAGAGCAGGTGGATGCCTGAAAGAGGCCTGTGAATCCATGAGAAACTTGTGCTGGAGCAGGCTCCTGCATTGACCATAACTATAAAATTGAATTCTGCAGAGAATGGATGATCATTCACAAAAAAAGCCCTAAAGAAATGCAGAAGATAGTGCTTCTGTTTTGATTTAGTAACTGTTTAACTTTTGAAGTAGTCATGTTATGGACACACTGTATGGCAACACTTTTGTAATGCCGGGGTGCTTTATGTCCCAACTTCAGAGCATGTTGAGTTCTTTAAAGCAGTCTCTTTTTCTTCTTTTTTAAGCTAAGACAGAAAGAAAAAATAAATGTATTTTGGGACTTTCAGATTTTTGCACTCCTTCAGTTTGAAAAGCTATTTGTGTCTGTTTTAAACAATAAATAAAGATAAATGAAAAGGGACTAACAAACACTTAGGAACTTGCTGAATGCGTATTGAGGTCAATGAGAGGCTTTCTGCTGACTTGAGCGAGCAGGTTATTCATGGAGAACAGTCTAACAAATCATCAGTGTGAACAATGTGACAGGACCTGGATTTTGCTTTCAGGCCTTCCAGTAAAATGTGGACAGGCATGTTTTTTTATGAGTGCAGAACGGATGAATAAATAACAGTCCTTGTGCATCACAAGAGTAGGGTAAGATGGGGAGCTGAATGTACCTGCAGAAAAGTACCTACACATGCATAAACACAAAGAAAGATCATGGAGCTTATGGTGCTAAGGCCCCCCTGGATGGGTTTGGTTGTGGAGTGCATGCGATGCTGAGAGGATTCTGCTTTTAAGTGGCGTGTATCGACAGCTGCCTGTCAATGTCTGGAAGTTACAGCACAGATTTAATACAAACAAAAACCTAGCCTTGCATTTTACTGCTGAAGTTCGTGTGGCTGTTTACAGCGGATGGCTGCAGCCCGATACACCCCACAGCTACAGCAGTGTGTCACGGTGCTTGGAAGTTGAAGCCTTAGTCTAATAGGTCCCATTTATTTTGTCAATAAGTCCGTGACACAGAGCCATTTGTATGATTTGTTGCCTGATGAAGCAATTGTTTACATTTGAATAGAAGTCCAAATTGTTGGGTTTTTTTTTTTTTTAAACATGTGAATGACTGCTTTATTGGTTCATTAATCCCAAGTTCTAGCAGCCTCTCATTTGTATTTGTAGTAACCCCCAAAACATTACAGTTCATATTTGGCAAGGCTCACAAGCTTCTGCATGTGGAACAGTCCCTGGGTTTGGTGTTGTGTCCTTGAAGTGAGCATCTAGGAGATACTCTGATTCGTATGTTTTCTTAGCTAAACCCCCTCTTTGCTGCTGCGTTGAGTACAGAATGTCTTTATGGAGGAGATACACAGAGGGAGTTTTGTCTGTCTGCCTTCATCTCTCTGCCCCCTGTATATTTTGGGTAGGATGAATTGCTGTGAGTGAAAAACTTGGTGGGCTGGTGGTTTGACTTAAAGACATGAAGGCAAGAGCAGCCCTGACTTGCTGCTGTGCCATGGACTTGTTCAATGTTTGTCTCCAAAACTTGCTCTGCTCCAAGTTTGTCATCACAGCATGAGGGGCAGCCAGATTGCTTTGTCTCTTCCTCACAGTTTGTTCTGGATTGGTGTGTGTACATTCATACCTGTGTCTGTGTGTACTTGTGTGGGATTTGGTGTTTGTCCAGTGTTTGCATTGCCCACACTGAAGCAGTGTCCGGTTGTACCACCCATCTCTACTCTCTTTTTGATGTTACTGGGAAGAAAAAGAAAATCTGGCATTGCTGGTTCTTGCAGGGTTGTGATTAATCTTAAGTGGATCAGTGCTCTTCCAAAAGCCTGAGCCTCTAATCAATGTAATATGCTGGAATTGATCTTCCCAGTCTCCTCTCCTGGTTAGTGTCATAGTTTTTGTTTATAGTGTCCCTTTAAAGTAGGAAGAACTCAAGGACTGCATGTGTGCAGAAACTCTGGTTCCTGAAGGCCTCTCTTTAGAGTTCTCCAGTAGGTGAGATGCCTCTAATCTATGTTTTTAGATAGAGAATCTGAAACACACGAACACTCTGGAATAAAAATAATCCTTTCGTTCTTCAAATTCAACCGTGCCAGCAGGCAATCGCCCAAGAAGGTGTGTTTCAAGAGGAAAACATGTCTCTTATATTCAAATAAATTCTTATTCTTTCAGAGTGTTACTTTTAACACAGTACCTTTAACTTCATGTCAGCATTTTTTTAGTGGATAGAGCTGCTTATCTTATCAGAAAGTTTCCCTGCTGGCATATATATTCCTTTGTTGATGCTTTCCTTTTAAAGCACAGGAGCTGGCTTCAAGTTGGGTTTGTTTGGGATTTTTCCTTCTCCATGCACAGATTGGTATAAATTGTTTTCGTGTTGTATTAATAACCTTCTGGGAAGTGAGATAGATGCCTGGATTAGGTGATTTACTTGTTGGCATTAAGGAATGTAGAAAGTCAGGATGCATAAATCTGAATGTGCTGAAGCACATACTCATAATCCAAACATACTGTTCATTGTTGAGAATGATTTGTCAGTTTGGTTTTTTTTCTTTTTAAATTTTATATTATTCTTTTCAGTTCTTTCTTCATTTCTTTTTATCCCTCTATTGTCTGGGGATTTTGTGCCTCCTGCTGTTGAGTTAGCTGGAACAGCAACATGCCCCTGGCTCTCCTCCAGGCTGATGGAGAAGGAAGTGTGGTCAGTGCAGCTCACTGCCCTTCAATATATGGACAGGATTTTAGGGACCTGTGGGCAGATCGAGCCAGAGGCACCCAGGCAGGAGGCTGGATGGTGCCCAGGGGCAGTGCTGACAACAAAAATGAGCCCTTCCCATGCCTTTAGCAGGGCAGGAATGGAAGTTTCTCTCACGGGAATGAACTGCTGCTGCCAGCAGGGAACATCGTGCAGGTTTTGAGAGACCCACGTGTCATAGTGTGAGTGAGGATTTTGTCCTCAGATCTGCCCCTTTAAGTCAGTAATGTAGGACAATTAATTAACACTTAGTGTTTTCTGAAGCACAGCACAACTAATCAATAATGGCACAAACATTTTGCCCTCAGCCATTCTGTTGATTCCAGCAAAGCTTTTCTTTTTTTTTTTTTTTGCCTATGAAGAGGCCGAGTTAACAAGGCTTTACCAGATATGTGGGTATGGGGTTTGCTGTGTGAAAACAATCTTGTCTTGAGTTTGGTTTAGTATGTACTTAAAGTAGTTTTTTTTACTGAAGACATTGCTTAAAACCTCAGAGAGCCAATGGTTGCCTTCCATGTACTTCAAGCCCCTAGTCAGACAGCTTTTGAAGTGTTTGCCCCTTCTGTGGTTGATGCATTAGGGCAGTTTATTTTCCTTTGCAGAATAAATCGTTGGGTGAAAAAATAGACAACAGCACTGGTAGTGAAAGAATAGATATATAATAGATGCAGGTGAAGAGTTATGGGACTTTTAATGGGACCCTCACAAAATGCCTAGTGGAGAAACCAGCATTCTTTGTAAAGATACTTTGTGAATTTAGCAATTGCTGGAATCTGGTTTTCTTTACTGCCATTAAATAATCTGCAGTGAACAGTTTTAGTGTTGTTGTTTCACAGATCTTAAGATGTTTCACTCACTTTGAGATTTTAGAGAGAGGTAAAAAGAAGTATTGTCTAAAAAAGCCTGGCAGATCTTTAGCTAAGTGAAGTTGGTTGTTAGACACATGAAGTCACTTGGAAGGACTACAGGCCTTCCATTCCTTTTCAGGGGAGCGTCTGTCATGTGCAACAGCTCAGTAATTCTTATCTCTGTTGCAAAGACAGTGCCCATTACAATATATGAATTAGGTGGTTATTGCAACTTGGCTGTACAGAGGGAAGGTGACAGCAGTTGATAGTTCTATTCTCCAGAGAGACAGAAACAAAAGGGTCATGAATTCTGCTTAGGCAGAGCCAGAACTGAATTTGTAAGGAAATACTCATATGTGAATATAATATCCCTTCTGTAGAGTGTCATTGGGATAAACTGCAATGTCGCAGAAGGTGGAGGAGAAATTTTCAGCTTTCACAAAACCAAGGTAAAGCCTTTGTCACACTAATACATGTCAGTTGCTGCTATTGCACATTTCAGTGAGGTACAAACAGAAGAATGATGAAAAGGAGATAAAATTCTATTCAACTACCATGCATAAAATTTCATCTTAAGGTATTATTTTCTTCTCATTCATAGCATGGCCGGACGCCCCTGCATCTTGCTGCCTACAAGGGTCATCTCCACGTTGTCCAGGTTTTGTTGAAGGCAGGTTGTGATCTGGATATTCAGGATGATGTAAGTAGATACAACCTTCTAACTTGGGGTGGAGGGGAAAAGATAATTTGCCAAAAACAGCAGACATTCACTTATTTGAAGCAGGATTAAATGGAAACAAAATCTGTCTATTTTGCAATTCAGAGATGTGACCTCTAATTTGGAGATGCAAAAGTGAATGGGAAACAATGTAAAAGGTGGTGTTTTTCATTGAATAGCTTAGTCCTCTTGTTCAATCTGCAGAGCTTTCTAAGAGCTCTGCTTGTGCCAGGCGGGGGAGAGAGTCATCATCTGCTGCTTCTGGTAGGAATGCACGAGGAGTTCCTTGTGGGAGCCTACTGGAGGACACCAGGTAGGGCACACAACCCATTGTGATGTTTGCCTGAAGTGGGAGATGCTTTTTGAGTAGACACATCCCTCAGTTTCCAGAACAGCTGCCCTTAGCACAAGTCTGTGCCGTGGGGAGATCATCCTGATGGCACCATGCTTCATGTGGGGGTGGTCATGTCTCTGAGGTTGTTTTGTGGTGAGGCATCAGCACAAAAAACAGCTTTGAATTCAGCACATGGTAGTTTGTGTTTGTTTGGTAAAATATGTAAGTTGTTGGAATTTCTTGGGTTTCTCTAAGAGTAGTTCTAATCTAGGACTGGGCTTTAAGGTGCTTTGGAGTTACAGGTAATGTGGTTTTAGTTCCCTCCCTGGTGAAAAAAGGTATATGCTGAAATGTGCAGTAGCAGTTGAATAATCATGATTTCTTCAAATAAATTGCTAACTTCTGATGGCATGCTGGAAGAAGTTTGAGGTAGGGTTGCTTTTATTCCCCTTCTAATGTATCAGGTGAAGAGCCTTCAAAGACCATAGAGGTCCAAAGGTGTTAGAAGGGGCGGGCACCTGTATGACTGGTAGAAGGACACTGAAAATGTCTAGGTGCCTTTTAACAACACCTTTGGGCATTTGTTTGCATCTAAAGAGCTAAAAGTCTAAGCAATTGGAAAACTGGTTTCTTTCCCTGTGTGAGTAGCTGATTCCCTGTGAGATGTGAGCAGTCTGCCTGACAAGCTTGGGGCTGGGGTACTGATGTCCTGGCTTTCCACAGGGAAACTTGTTTTTCCAGGGAGAAAATTTGCTTCCTGGGCTCTTTATTCTTTCTCTGTGCCCATCTGTGAAATGGAGCAGATTTGCAAGTGCAATGAGAGAATCAGTTTATTCAGACGTATCCTGGATGTGCTTTTTGACTTCTCCCAGCAGAAATGGTTCATTAGGTACTTAAGACAAAATTTCAGATCCTTTACAAATACAACCAGTTTTCCTCAGAACAGAAAACTGCTGCTTTAAGAAAGCAAGAGCTTCCACTGATTTTATCAAATTGAGTTTCTGTGGAAACTGTTTTTTGAATAAGTCAGTTCATTTCTTTTGTTCATTTTTTTTAATCTTCTAGGAATAAAGTCTACACTGTTTATATGTAAATGTGATAGCCATGATGGAAAAACAGTAAATAGGTGTTTAGCATCATTTCAGTTCATTGAAGAGTCTTGCACTCGTAGAAATACTCAGCTCATAGAAGGTGTATTGTCTTATGAGCTTCTTAGGGGCTTTATTCACCACCATTGAGTACTTCTTCTAAATGTGGTGATTAATATGAGCAGCGTAGATGCATACCGGATTCATGGATACTGTTTCTTTAAGTTTTATTTTTATGTGTCGCTCTGTATTGAGTAGTAGGAGTAATTTGGTTGGGATTGAGGAGAGCCTCAGGAGTTACTGAATCTCAAAGGGTATGTTTGGATTTGTCTTGGAGGAGGAGAAAGTCTAAAACTCCAAATGAAGATTTTTTTGCTTGCAATAGGTATTAACTAAAATATTTCTGCTTTCCTTTTACATAGGTCTTCAAAGAAGGTTCTCTGCTTATGGCTTCTCCTTGTGTAATTCATTTTTACAGTTTATGCCCCACAGAATATGTTTGTAGTCTCTTTCAGTTGCAATCTATTGATTATGCCTTCAGTCACTTTTACTGCGTGCTTATGTGGCAGTGAAGGCATCTTAGTCTCGAGTATTGATTAACGTCTGTATGTTTCATTGCTGCTTTTCAGGAATACAGATTTAGGTTCAGATACGAAAATACTGTGAGAATGGGGAGTATTATGTTTAACTGAAAAGCAAATTATTTGTTGATTTTGGTCTATGGCATTGTTGCAATAGACAAAAAAAAAACAACCCTACATTTTATTTTTCAAATTAACAAGAGAAATCTAAACACTTTATTTTGGAATTTTGATCAAATTTAAAACAAAGTTTTAATTTACCAGATGAAAAGCAGAAACTTAAAAGCTGCTAATTGTCGTGGAGAGATTAAAATTCTCCCTTTCATGTTCTACAGATATATTCCCTAGACACAGTAAGAGCCTTAAGAATTAGTTGAAGAATGACCTCCAGTGGCCTGGAATGGGATTATTATGAATTTCAGCCGGTGGAGTCCAGCTCTGTAGAATATGCCACTCCGGGAGCTGACTCCTTCCTTCTCCCTGCCAATCCTGACAACTCTTACTGGGATCCCAGTGCCATCTCTGAGTGGTCAATGAGTGTCCATACAGCACACACCTCAGAACTAGTCCAGGAGAAAATTGTCCCGGTGAAGGAAATCAAGGATGAAAAGAATAAGAGAAACCAGAAGAGAAAGGCTAGGAAGGAACCTAGAAGATCAGAAAGAGAGAAGGAGGTTAGAACTCTGGTGCACCACGCTGCCCCGCGCCTGACGCCCGTCCCGGTGCATGCTGCGAGCCCCCGTGCAGCGCTCCGGCATGGCCGAGCTCCCTGCGCTGCATGGCTGCATGGCCCGCTCGGCGCTCCCTGCTCCGCATCCCCTGCCCTGCCCTGTCTGCGCCCTTGAGAGCCTGGCTGGGAAAACAAGTCGATGTAAAACAAAGGCCAAAGGCCCCGAAACTTCCTTTCTGGAAGCTCCAGTTTAAGAAGCAGAAAATTAGTTTCAAACGGAACAATAGCCCAGGGTTCATAATAATTTCTAGCTGAATGAAAATATGCAAAGTGGCTTCTTCCTGTGGTCCCATTTCATTTAAGCTGTAATTTGTTTTGTTCATGATTATTTTTCATGCCTTGGTCACTCCTGCTGGTCATGCATCATCATTTTTTGTGCAGAGTAAAGTCGTTCTCAACTGCCTGCGTATCATGACTGCCTCTCTGTTCCAAAAGGAGAGGAGAGCAGCACACTGGCTTTCTCAGAGACACTGAGAAACGTGAGAGCATGTTCAGTTCCCTTTGTGTACAGCTGCTTCAAGATATCCACATGTGTTTGTATGCTCCTGCAAGTATTTAACACTTGGTTATAGTTTAACTTTAGAATATTTTGATACTTCTACTGTGGATTTAGTGGCTTGAATCTATATTATATGACTTTTCAAGTGCTCTTCAGCATTTTGTATCGGGGACTGAAGCCATGAGTTTTTTTCTGGTTGTTTTGGTTGGGGTGTGTTTGGTTGTTTATATTTTGGCCAAAGCTGTGAATGCTCTGTCACTGGAAGTATGCAAGGTCAGGTTGGATGGGGCAACCTGCTCTAGCGTCCCTGCTCACGGGAAGGAAGTTGGAACCAGATGATCTTTAGGGTCCTTTCCAACCCAAACCATTCTATGATTCTATGATTTTGGTGCAGTTCTCCTACAGCAAGATAGTATGTTGATTTCTGCAAACACAGAAGTGAGGAGGCAAACTGTCACATGGGAGAAGGGCTTTAAAGGAGATTGTGCAACTGTAGGGGACTCTGGAGAATAGGAATGCACAGGAAAAGAATGTGGTTATAGGTTGGGGTTTTTTACATCAGAGAAAGGAAAAAATTGACATGTATTACAAACTAATATAAACCAAATCTCATTAATTTGGGTCCATAGAGTCTATAATAGAGACTTCAGTAACCCAGGAGAGCTGTCAGAAGTCTATCTGAGACGATATTGGAAGTCATTTGTGTTGTTTCCTTTCCCTTGGGGTGAACTTCAGATGTAAATAGATACCTGCCCAATTTCCAAGTGCCTGGTCCCAGTGGTTGTATCCAGTGTTTTAAGGTAGGCAGCACATGAGGAAGCTCAGGGAGATAATTCCAAACACCAGGACTCTGAGCAAATGCCAGCAGCCATGCCAACAGAGACGTGCTAAAGGAAGGGTAATGCCAAAGTCCATGGGGGAAAATCAGGATTTAGCTGTCTGCCTTTCTTCAGGACTCCCAGCCTGTAAGCTTCTCCTGAAATGAGGTGTTTAAGCCCTCTGTAAAGATCATGGTTCCCCCCTCTGCAAATGTACCTGCTGCTCTGCAGGAACCCTGTTACAGATAGAGCTCTCAGATGTGCAGTCCTGCATCCTCTGCATCAGGGCATGCGGATTTCTATCCCAGTCTCCCAGGGTCAGCCTCTTACTATATCCCAATGAATAAATACCAAGATTTTTTCCTAAAAGTGGAGAACTTCCAGCACTGCAGTGCTGCCATGGCAAGACAAAGTGAGTGAATACTGCTGCCTCTGGGCTACTGTGGAAGAGCCATTGGCCACTTCCTTCGCTGGCTTTATTTTCAAGGCTGGTGGCTGTACCTGCAGTGTGCGTGGATCTTCTTCCATCAGGTGTGTGGCACTCACAGGGCCAGAGAGAAGGAGGGGAGCTGTCTGCATTAGGGCTGTGCAGGCCCAGGTGTGTGTAGTGCCACCGTGATGCAGTGCCCTGTACCTGCCCTGCAAGCTGACATGTCCAGGGCATGGAGATGTTGGAGTGGAATCTCCTGAGTTTGAGCTGCTTTCGGGGCTAGGCAGAGTCTGAGGAAGGGGCTTTAAGGTTCACCTTAGTGCCTTACTTCTACTGAGCCTCACTTAAGTATTTTTGGCTTTGGGCCCACGTCTGCATTTGGGCAGACTGTTGTTTCTGTCAAGGTCATGTTTCTGTGACACGGCACTGGAGTCGTCTCTCTTCATTGCTACTGATCTGCAGTCTGTTCCTAAGGCATAAATCTCTTGGAAACAGGATCATAAATTGTGCCCAACATAATAGTCTGGACAGTTAATATGCATTTACGGGTGTAATTGCTCTCTGAGCCTCTGGAATAGACCCCTAATGCTTTGCTAAAGGCAGAATTCTAGTGAGTGCTTTTAGAGACATTTTTTCTTTGCAATTAATAAAAGGTACACAAGTCGGTGATTACACTGCCTGAAAATTCATGCTGTGAAAAAACCACAACTCATCTGTTTTCTCGGACTCCATGAAAGTCAAGGCAGGGGTTTGCTTCACTGCTGATGGAGAGGGAAGGCAGGTTAGAGTGCAGTGGTGCAGGCACTGTTATTTATAGGATGGCTGTGCTTTCCATGGCTGGGTTGCTCAGTGGCTGTCACACAGAAGCCATCACAACCTGGTGGTTCAGTTGTGTTGGGGTGTAAGGGAACAGTCCTCACCAGGACAATGATACATGCCCTCTCTTCCCCTGGAGATGCCTCAGTGGGTGAAACAAGGTTTGAGAATCCTTTGACACTCCCTGCTACATGGATGAGCTTCTGATTTTGTCCAGTCAGGGTGTGGGTTGGACCTTACTCTTGGATGCTCCTGTGGGGAAGTTGTCATAACCAAAAGCCCATATCCTGGGCAGGAGGCAACTGCCTGACACAAGCCATTTGCAGGACTTGTGTCACTCCACCTACTTCCATTTCGGGGACCAGAATGTATTTTGGGACAAAGCTTTGGCGTGGCTGAAGCTGTCCCAGTGCTGCTCTGCGTCCCCAGTGTATGGCTCCCCGGCACATGGGTTGGGATTACCAAGGGGGACCTGGCCTTGCAGCGGTGAGGCGTGCTGCCCGCTTTCCAAACAGACAAATGGGTTTGTATAAAACTTAAATAAAATGCTGTTAGAAGTGGCTGTCATAGCAACCAAGCCCCAAAAGCCGAATAGTCTTTGACCTGACTTACTGTAATGGGGATGGGAACAGCCTTGGTTTAAACTGTTCCAGGAAGAAGATGCTTAATTGCAAACCAAATCCTGCACAATCCATTCCTACCCCAAAGTTGTCTTCTCCACAGTAATTTTCCCAACTGTAAAGCAGTAGGAGCCAACACTGTTGTTCAGATTCCATCCACTGCAATGGCAGTTGCCATTTTGTTTTGGTCTGTTTTATATTATCTTCTGTAGGTTTGCTGGTGCATCAATACCACTTGGCAGATTACTTTCTGCTTCATGATAGTCAGATAAAATGATTTTTTGCACTGTCCCACATGACTCACTACTGCAGTAACAGTAGCTGTGCCATTATCAAAAATCTGATATCAAATTCTTCCTCAGTTTGTTGGTGAGCAGATTTCCATGTAGTCATAGTAACCAGTAACTATTTGACATTTGTGCTTGTGAGATGGTATAATTTGGACATTTTCCATAACACTTTGGTTGTCTTTGAACTTGGAATAAATACATAAGTTCAAAGCACTTGCCACGTTGTCAATTTTCCAATACTTTTTGTTCCCACTACCTGGAAGCTTAACTGTCTTGGTTGAAATGATTTAAAATGCATTTCTAGTCTCAAGACCAAAAGTAAAAATATGTAACCTCTAGAAACAACAACAAAAAAGCAGGTTTTTAAAAAAGCACCTTCAACACAATTTTTTAAAATCAACTTCATTATTATAAGCCAATTTAATGATTTACTGGTAGGGATTACTGAAAGGTTGGGGTTAGCAATGCTCATTTTTTTATAGATTAATAACTATTTTGGTGTCATTAGCACAAAAGAACCCTACCAAGAGCAATTTTTAAGTCAGCTGCTAATTGCCTTCGAGAACAAATTGTTCCAATAAACCAGTTATCTAAAGACTTGTCACTCTAGAATTAAAAAAATACAGAAATTCCTCTAATTTTAGTATTTAATATAATATGCTATTATCTGATAAAGAATTTTAACAGAGAAATTTTATGTCTCTTTAGGACTTGGTTTCCTGCAAGCTTTTTTAGGACACATGGCATTATCTCTGCCCTGTGTGTATTTGTGGTGACCATTAGTTAGATAAGCAGAAATGGATTGGATTCCAAATCTCTTTCTTCATCCCAGAAAAGTCTGTGTGCAGCTTTGAAGCCTTGTCTCTGTTCCTGGACTCAGGCTGTGCTTTGGCATTGCTGGTTCAAAGTGAACTTCAAAGGAAAGCCAAGATCAGTTGTTGTGGCAGCAGTGGAGCTACTGCTGCTCATTTTCCCATTGATCCCTGTCTTACATCCCATGTTACATTACACTGTTTCGTAAATCCTTCTCTTGCCCCTCTTTTATCAGGTTCTCAGCAACATGTACATAAAAACCTGTAGATAACCCCTGATGGGCAGGGACAGTGGTTTAAGTTCCCCTAGTCTTCAGTTTCTGGAAGGATTGCAGAAAACTAACCCTGGGCTGTCTAGCTCAGCAAGTGAGTTCAGCAGCTGTGAGAGAGGAGATAGATGGGCAGTCAGACAAGATGACCACATCAGCATAATTTCTTTTGGGAAGTTGGTCTTAAAGGAAATAAACTGGTGTAGGAGACTTGCTTGGTGCTGGTGGATGATGGGTAAATGAGAAATGAAAGTCATTTGGATCTCAAGATCGCTCAGTTGCTCAAGTGACACAAGTGGACTGGATGGTCCTGTGGTTCTTATTGTAAAGTTGCCTCCGCTCTTAGCACTAATTGGTGAATTCATCAGAGGTGCTGAAGAGACTGATCTCATCTCATGCCCCTTATCCTAAGCAGGGCTGATGGAGCAGTCAGAGCCAGAGCAGGAGAGCCTTATCCAGTTAGTGTAAGTCCTGCAGGATCATTATGATGAATTACGACAGCCTGTAATTGCCTTTAGCTCCCCACAGACACTGATGACTATTAGACACTAGAGCCAAATGTGTTCAATTCACTGCCTTCTAATACTGCCATGTTTTTAGAATGCTTCAGCGCTGTATATGGGATTGTGATGACTTGCAAACTTCTGTAAATGGTTTGTAGCTCTGATACTTTCAATAACTTCATTAGTCTTGGAAACTTATGGCAGTTGTTTAGGGCGACTGTTTTCAAAGGCAGCTTGGATTTCAACAGTATGTATGTTGAAGATGCAGCCCCTGTGTGTGTTGTCTGCATTTGCATTAAGTCAAAATGAGGTGGGAATTGTACCAATAACAAATGTGCTTCTTTTTGCAGGGTGACCAGACAGCATTGCACCGGGCTGCTGTTGTAGGGAACACCGATGTAATAGCAACTCTGATCCAGGAGGGCTGTGCTTTGGACAGACAAGACAAGGTAACAGACAAAACAGAAGCCCAGTGGGATGGCAGCTTTGGCAGTCAGTAATGTTAGGGTCTCAGAAAGAAAGTCACAGTTTATACTCCTTAGTAAGTATCTGATGCTTCGAGAGTATTTGGAACAATTACAGTGGAAAAAAAAAAGCTGTACCATCTCTTTAAAACAAATTATTGGTTTAGTTATGCTTTTATACTAGGCTGATAGTTTTTGGTTTAAGAGTCTATTCTCAGCTCATTAAGGGATGAATTAAAGGAATGTGCAACCATACTACACCCTATGCAGAAGACTGCACAGTTCCCATGATTATCCCAGAAACTTGAGAATCCCAGGCTGTAAGTTTAATTTAGTTTAGTTTAAATATAACTAATTTCAAGTTCCAGACAAATAACAGTATTTTTACCCTCTTCTAAAAATAAAATAGGAAATAAGCTAGGAGGAAATGAAAATATTTTTAAGAGAGTAGGTTGGTTATACAGCCCCTAACATTCTCCTCTTGTGTATGTGCTCTTCAGGATGGGAACACTGCTCTTCACGAAGCTTGTTGGCATGGATTCAGTCAGTCTGCCAAAGTGCTTGTTAAAGCAGGAGCCAATGTTCTTGCCAAGAACAAGGTGAGACCCATGGAGAAGGAGCTTTCAGTTCTGGTCTAAGGTGGTTGATTCTCAGAACTGGAGATTTCTGGCCATGGCATTTCTCAGCAGGTGGGGGACCAGCTTTTAGAAGGATTTTTTTCTTCTTTTTCTTTTGATTTAGCACGCCTGAATGGTTCATCCACAAGCATTAGGAAATTCATATTTTGACAGCTGACGCAGGAGAAACTCAATAACGTGTTGAATGATACATTAATTACAGCTGAGGAACACTGCCATTCCTGTGGAAATCTCCATGGTACTCTGATTTATACTGAGGAGATTCATTGTGATTGGTGTGATTTAAAATGGAAATGAATTGTACTAATAAGAAAATGGTATTGAAAATCTGTTTTTTTCCCAGAAATTAAACAGCCAAAGGAATGTAAGCCTCAGAGGGGAAAAAAAAAGAAGTGCCTTTTGTAACTAAGTTTTTCCTAATACATTAGAATAGTGTCTTCAGAGAATCTTGTCACAAACCTGGATTATGTTTCTTTCGGTATTATAATACCTTGAGAGCCATTTAGAGGAAAGAATAACAAAGTAAAGGGTTTTAGTTCCACTCTAGTTGTTATAACTGAGGGGCACTTCAGTAATTCAGAAGTTAATGGAACAGTCCCATGGTCTGAGCAGAGTCAGGGTTTGGACAGCTGTGCTGCTGGGTTGGTCAGATCACACAGCTGACACTGCCCTGCCAGAGGGAGAGGGCTTTGGGATTGCTTTAGGGGGTCCCTGAGCATTTTTGGTAAATGTGTCTCAAAAACAACAACTGAAAGGAGCTGGGAAAGAAAGAGGACTGCTGGTCAAAGTCCAAGATTTAGAGTAAAAAGGCATGTTTCCTGGTCATAATGTTTCTGTATGTGTATCTAGGCACTATAGAAGCACATGTTTGCACAGTTGTGGTGACTTTGTGGTCTGCAATTGCATCATCTTCAATATTATTTTATATGTATTCCTTCTTTTGTATTATTTCAACACCCAGTTTTTATGTACTATAATTACTTTTGCTGTAATGTCCACCTAGATTTGTATCAAGAGTACTTTAGAAAACTTCCCATGCTTGAGTATAAGTCTTGTGAACCATTTTGCTCCTATCCCTGGGTGCTCTTGTCTGTGTATACACATAAACTTCTGTACAAAGGTGTGCACTTAAGATGCAAGTCTAGTTATCCTGCATGCTTGGGTGCCTCAGGGAATTAGAAGATTTAGTTTACAATCCAGTTTATGTCAGCTGGAGGCAACCTCTCTGGGAAAGTATGTGCACAAAAGAGCTCTGCAGGGTTGATGGCTTAAATATGACTGGCAAACTTAAATACTACCTGAGCAGCTCCTGAGCTAGTCTTTGATGTCTTACCCTTTGCATTTCTCTCTTTGGGTGGTTTTTAATGGACAAGGTATATTCTCAGGAGCTGCTGAAAAATGTGGGAATCGCGCATGCTTGCACGTGCTCTTACCCCTTTTGTTTTCAAGAAAAATGAAGAGTTTATGTCTGCTTAATCCCAAAGTGGTTTCTCTGTTGTCTCAGCTTTTTGTGTTACTGACAACAAAGCATTATCATTCTGACAGCTTTTCTGGCAGCCAGGGTTGAGTGCCACTTACACCTAGACATTGTGTGATTTTGGATGGATGGGACAGATATGGGCTGCTAGATTTGCCAGACCTGTGAAGCAGCAGAAGATGGGAAAGATCTGACACTGTGTTTTGGGTAGCTGTATTCCTCCTATACAGCAGTCACCCTGTGTGGAGGTGCAGTTTATTTTCATTTAAGTTGGCTTAATAAAACCTTTTCTGCTGTGATAGATCATCCAGTGAGATCAGTTGTAACCTTATTTTTAGATTCTCCATCAGTCTATACATTTCAGTGAAGATTCCCAGCCTGCTACAACTTAGACCCTCTCTCCCTCTCAGGAGTTGGTCACCCCATGGGAGATGAGCCACTCTGTGAGCTCTGACCCTTGGCACTGGGATTCTCCCAGAACTGAGGTCCTCACCTGCTGCACAGGACCTCTGCCTTCCCACCACTGCCAAGCTGCCAAACAAATGGCATAAAGACATTGCAGAGGCCTTTCAGAGATAAAACTGGCAGGGAAAAATTTGACACTTAAATACAAATTAGCTGAGAAGAAAAATGTTCATGTCTGCCACAGGTTAGAAACTAGATTCAGGTCTGTAATATGGAAGTGAAGATCTAAGACTGCATCTAAGAGTTGGCTTTTGTAATTCAAACCCTGCAGCTTTGATCTGCGTCTTGAAAGCAAGGGGGACAAATCAAAGGACATAATCAAGGTGAACAGGCAGCGTAGTGAGCCTGGTAAACCTTTTTTACCTGAGGTGGTTTAATTTCTAGCCCCCAAGAGCCAAAAACCCAGAGAATGTTTTCAGACCAACAAAAGCCCAAATGCTGCCAGAGACTTGTCAGACCAATAAAATTGTTCCTGTCTTAGAAAGACAATACACAAACCAACACTTATTTGATTTCTGTCAATTTCTGCACATTTACTTCTTTAAGGAACCTCTCTGGGACTTGGGGGGCTTTTTGCCCTCCCTTCCCATCTTGGCTGGAGACTGGTGTGCCTTCTGAGCATCAAAACTTCTCCTAAAATCTGTATCCTGCTCAATGAGAGCACCTACAGACCCAGCCAGACTTCAAGCTGGTTTGCATTACAATTGTAAGGAGACAGGAGTTGTGACCCTGGTCTGCTCAGTACCCTGCAGCAGTCATGGCTGGGATCAAAGATCCCGTGCCATGGCAGTTTGGTTTTTGGTGTCTGTGCACGGGGGAAACCCGAAACACAAGAATTACAGTTCTTTATATTAAATACTTAACACTGCTGTTTGAGACTAATGAATGAGACAGTTTCTAGAGTTCTTTCTTCCTGTAAACAGATATGACTAATGCAGATATCATTAAACTGTCCCATTTCTGCCTTTATTGTACCCCAGGTAAACTCATTGCCAGAATGAAGCGGGGATTTCAGTCTCTAGGTTCATCCGTCTCATATCTTTGGGAAAACAAGTTTCCCACCCTTGGGTGGATCTTCTTGTCTGAAGATCTGTGAGGTTTTATATTTTAATGTTTATGTCCAATTTCTAAATATGGCTTTTATATTTTCCTGTATTTCTCTAAGGCAGGTAACACACCTCTTCACCTGGCTTGCCAGAATAGCCATTCCCAGAGTACACGTGTTTTGTTACTTGGAGGATCTCGAGCAGACCTCAAAAATAATGTGAGTTTTCGAAATAATAACATGTTCATTTTTGTGTGACTTTGTTTTAGGTATATTGCTTTAACTTGTAGAAATACTCAGGAAGGCTTTAAGCAATTATTTTTATTATACTGAAAAAACCCGACCAATGTATTTATCATGCACAGGAATGATTTTGGTAGAACTGAGTGATGCACTACTTCTACCCATCTCTTTAGCAAGGATAGAAGGAGCCAAATGAGGTTTTGCTCTTGCACAGTGGTGAAAGGCTTCAGATCTGCAGATCAGATCTACTGTGTGTCTGTCACTCAAATGAGGTAGATTCAAGGGGGCTTCAGTTTCAGACAGCTTTCCTCCTATTTTATGATGATTCTGGCATGATAGATAAAGAAAAAAACAATCTACAAAAGGAAGCCCGATATTTTTGCTCTGCTTGATAACAAGTGGGCAGAGAAATGGAAACCTGTGGGGTTTTCTGCAACTCCCAGGTTCAGCTGCACATGTGCCACTCTTCATGGGAATGCTGCTCTGGCTGCCACTCATGTTTTCTACATTATGTGGAACCTTAAGTTAAGATTCCAAATTGCATTGGTTTGTGGTTCAGAAGAACAGATTTAATGGGAAAATATAACTAAGTCAGAGTTTGTAGTGCCAGTAAAGTAGCAGTTTATTTTTCCAGTATTTCCCATCAGTGGTTAAAGAATTCATGCTCTCTCCTTGCCTGACCCCAGCTCTTGCTAAACTTTCCCACCCATGATAGCAGACTTTGTACTGCAGAGAAGACAGCATTGCTGTTCTGTGGAGGTGTGTGGTGTTTATTGCTCTTTCTGATTTAATAGGATTATTTCACCCTCGAACATCATAACAAGTACAGGCTTTCTCACTGTGATTACATGCTCAGAGCTTTGTTTCTGTTTGCAGGCAGGAGATACCTGTCTGCATGTGGCTGCTCGTTATAATCACTTGCCCATCATTAGGGTGCTGCTCAGTGCTTTCTGTTCTGTCCATGAAAAGAACCAGGTCAGTGCATGAACCTCATCGTGACTCTGTCCCCTTTGCATACAGCCAGTTGTTGGGAAGAGAAATTCCTGCCCAAGTAATCCCGCTTCACTCTGTGTGTTCCACTGTACCACCAAATGCCTAAGCTTTTAAGAATAGCCTTAAAGTAATGGCATATCAGTGGTTTATTATTTTGCCATCGCATTTGCATTATTTCTTTAAAACATTGCTTATTTATGATTGTGATTTAATGATCTTACAGCCATTACAGAGACATTGGGAAGCACAACCCACTGACATTTAGATGCTACTGAAGTGCGAATTCCTCTGGAATGCTTTTCTTTGCTGCATTTTGCAGTAGGGGGAATTAAGAGGACATGAAAGTAAAGACAAAGCATGCTCTAAATTCAGAGTTATGATCACTCCAGCCTAGGATTAATCATCCATAGTTGCTTTATAGGGAAGTAATTGATTGTTGTACGTATAGCATAGAATAATTGGGTGGTAGAAGGGAATGAAATTAGTACATTAAAACTTGTTAAATCTGCTAAATAAACATATTATGTGGTGCTTAACCACATTTTCTCATGTTCCTGGGAAATATTCCATATGTAGTTGAGGATCATAAAAATGTTTTCTGAACTGTACATTTAATGTTCTTTCTTCACTATGAGCTATTGCAGCAAACAAAATTGGTTTCAGCATGTTAAATATACTATGTAATTTTATTTGGAAATGAGTTTTTCAACTTGCAAAATGAGCTACTGAATATTAAGATCAACTGGTGTGAACCTGGCCCAGAGAGACATCCCTTTCCTTCATTCTCCAGCAGTACCCGAAGTTTTTCTGTATTTGCCCATAGAATGATTTGATTTAGGAGTACACCTCATCCAAGTTTGCAACAGGCACTAGTCTTGGGGAAATCTAATGTTATGAAGGCAAAATGCAAGGCCAGGAGGACGGGAAGGCGTTATACACGTGTCCGATCTCGCTTGAACAGTTGCTGGCTCTGGTAGCAGTGCCCAAATCTGATCACGGCTGTCTTCACCTCACTGCACCAGGACAAGGGCAGGGCACTGTTAGTGCTGGACCCCAGACTGCCTCCTGGCTCTGATCCAAAATCAGTTTTTCCTGAGGAAACCTGTGAAGAGAATGCCAACTGTCTCTCTGCTGGTACTTACCGGAGTATTTCTGAGTAATGTGATACATGACCACCTGCACACCAAATAATCAGACCTGGGGGGGAAAAAAAGAAGAGAAGGTTGTGGTGGGGAAAATTGTTCTGCCCTCAGATGTTGTATCCATTTGCTGGAGGTAGAGCTGGGCTGTCTCCAAGCTGCATCATGTGTCACTTGGTTTAGATAAATGAGATCACCAGCGCCCCAGCTGCATTTCTCAAACCCAGGCTGAAGGAGCTCTTTGCCCCCTCCTGTCATCTTCCTCTCCACTCAGTCACTTTTTATAGACCTGACCCTATTTAAGCTTAGTTGTTGCATCAGTTAATGTAGGTTTTTTTACTCTCTGAGCATCTTTTAGGAAGAGGTGTGAATTCTGTAGGGTGAGACCCAAGAACTAGTGTCACAAGTTTGTTTTCTGCTTTCTGACTTGCAGGCAGGAGACACTGCACTCCATGTAGCTGCTGCTCTAAATCACAAGAAGGTGGTGAAGCTCTTGCTGGAGGCAGGGGCTGATGCATCCGTTGTCAACAATGTAAGCAGGACACAGAGTTCTTTGGTATTTTATACTAATGTAGAGTCCCTTCAACATTCCTCATAGGCTTGGTAGCAAATACTTGGCTGTGAAGCACTGAATTATAGCTGGGTAAATTAATGCAATTAGTCACTTTACTCTTGTGCACAGAGTATATACTGAACTTGGGTGGAGAAATTCCACGTTTCCAGTAGCTTGTGTTTTGAAGGAAATGTTGTTTTCTTTTTTCTCTCAGGCAGGCCAGACCCCTCTAGAGGTTGCCAGACAGCACAATAACCCCGAGGTTGCGCTTCTGCTCACTAAAGCATCACAGGTACATTATACATCTCTCCCCAACAAACACATACAAATGGAGCTGAGGACACGTCATCTTGGGAGGCTGCATCCCCTGCTCCTTGTCTTCTGCTGTGGAAGGTTCCTCCATTTCTGCTGGCATTGTGGGCTGGGGCTCAGGTCTGTTGACATAGAGCCTTTCAGCCCCCAAGGTGAGCAAGGGGTGCAGATTAAGCCTCAGCATAAAGAGCTCTCAGAGGTCTCTGTGTCCTGACTGGCAGAGGGTGGAGCAGTCAGAGGCACGGGTTCCCTGCAGTGACCCAGGGGTCAGAAAGTTGCCCTGTACCCAGAAGCTCCCGAGTCAATCTGCTGCCTGCCTCAGACGTATCCCATCCTCAGAAGGGTGGTTAGCACTGGAGGATGCTTTGCAATGGGGACAAAATGTTTATGTCCTGTTTATACTTTGCAGCTGTGTGTGAAATGCTGCAATTCTCTTCAGGCCAGAAGGCAGGAGGGCATGAGACCAGGCACAATCCTTGCCCTCCTCCTCCTTGTCACCTCTGCATGAAAAGGGCTGGGTTTGGCTTGAGAACCAGCCCAGGGACAGCAGAGGATGTGCTGACCCTTCTAGGGGACAGCAGAGCGCCCCATCAGACTGAGCTCAGCACCAGTGTATTCTTACAGCCATAAACACCCACTTTGCTTGGCTCACCAGTGTCCATCTGGCAGTGCACTCTCCTTTGTCCGTTGCCTTTCAGACAGACAAGGAAAAGGTCTGTTCTATTACCTGTCTTCTGTGGTAGGAAAGAGCATGACATCTCTGAGTGACAGTGTGTGGTCTGTCTTCAGGTCTCGCGTTTTAACCGAGGGAGAAGCCTGAGGAAGAAGAGAGAGAGACTGAAGGAGGAAAGGAGGGCTCAGTCAGTGCCACGGGATGAAGTGGTACAGAGCAAGGTACAGCCTGGCATTACCAGCTGGATCTGCTGTGAGGAGGGGCTGTCACAAAAACCCACTGAGGACTCAGTCTGTTTGGAGCCGTCACTTTGCGTGGCCCCAGCAGCTGCCTGAGGCAGTCTGTCATGCTCTGCTGCTAAAGCATTTCCCACTCACATGTGCAGAGCAGCTTAAAGCTGGGCAAACGAAGAGGCTCCTTTTCCCCATCTCTGCAACTGCTCTGAACTCCCTGTCTTTGCTTCAAGCAGGGCAGTGTATCAGCTGCTGACGACACACCAAGCAGCGACCAGCCCCCAGAGAGGAAGAACAATCTGAAGGACAAACCCCAGTCAGCCTCACCAGATCCCAAAGGGAAAAAGAGCAAAAAGAAAAAGCCAAAGGAAAAGGTATCAGTAATTTTAAAACGGCAGAAAGAAGGGATGGCTGTTCGGAAGTGGTGTGGGTCTCTTTGGTGTGTTGGGGCAGCAGAGCCCCACCATACCCCTGGGGCAGAGATAGTCTTCAGACAAAAGTGATTTTTGCTGTAATTGTCACAATGGATTTGTCCCATTCCCACAAAGAATAGTTTACCACGGTGCTCACATAGGCAAAACACCGTATGTTATGCAGGTTTCAGCACTCTCGGACCCCATCTCCCCAGCTGATCAGCAGACACTCCCTCAGCCCCCGAAGAACGTGCCTAAGCGCAGAAGTAAACACCACTGCTCCTCTCCACCCCCTCCCCACGAGGTCCGAGCCTACCAGCTCTACACACTCTACCGAGGAAAGGACGGGAAGGTGATGCAGGTGAGCCTCTGCCCTCACAGAGGGAGACACTGCGAGCAGCCTGTGCAGCTGGGACACGGGTAATGGGTAGAAAATGTGCTCCACTAACTGCACTCTCGGAGGCATGAAATCATGACTTGGCATTGGTTTTCCTTCTTGGGGCTTCAGCTGCATTTTGGCTTGAAGTCTGGCAGGCAATAAGCTGTTTTTGTGCCTGTTAAAGAAGACATACTTCAGTAGTTTTGATCAGCAAAGATAAGGGGTGAACAGTGGATTGGAAGCGATATGAGAACTTTCATTATATACTTTGAAACATTAAGAGTTCTGACAGGAGATGCAAATACATTTTCCAAGGAAAAGCCATGTGTGAGCACTGAAAGCTTACTGCCTAAACCAAGAGGTTGAGTAAGCTGAATAGATTTTGTTCCAGTTCTTTCTGGGTTTTGCAACATGTCTTTATTCTGTGTTTACTGGGGGCAGGATTTCTGTAGAAACTGGTAAACAAATAAATCTGGAGCTACCAGGCTGCATGCATTTATTCCAGTTTAGAGAATAATATTTTAATCACTTCATTACACAATTAGTTACCAGTAGACATTTATAAGAAAGTATAAAAATAGTCATTACATTATCCTGTAGAGACTGTAGACATCTGAATTGCTTTCTTAATAATGCCCTCCTGTACTCCTGGAAGGTCTGTCCTTTCATTTCTTTAGCTTCTCGCACCCATCCATCAGCTTTTGTCAGTCCCTTCCTGTAATTCAGAATTTCAGCAGATTCTGAAGATCATTCAAGCCAGACTTCAAAGGTTTTACTGGCTGTTTACTGCTTTCCAACCTCTCCACATACTGTTTGAGAAACTTCCAGACTGGGGCACTATGGAATTATCCTATAGCAGACATCAGGAAGGCTGGGGGACCTTTCATGTATTAGAGGGATAAAGGAGCGGAGAGGTGCAGAAAGCAGATAGGACTTGTATACAAAACTCAGCTGTTCACAAAGATTAGCTTCATAGAGCTAGACTCCTGTACAGTATTTCCTGAAATACACGACACTCCTCTCTGCTTTTCTTTTTTGCTTGTCTGTCTTCTTTGAAGCCTTGAGGCCATGAATAGCAAACATGATTTCTGAAGTGCACATACTTCTGAAGTTTTCTTTACTACTCAGCAAACCACCCACCTTTCCCTGCCAAGGGAATAACCCCCAATTTATGAAATACTGCTGCAGGGCTAAAGAAGAGAGGCAGACTCTTCTGCAGACAGATTCAGAGCAGCTGCTTTGGGCTACTGGCACAGCCCCTGAAGGAGCCAGTTTTTGCCTTTGGGCCATAGAGGAAGCGGGTGAGGTTTAGCTGTCCTCGCTTAAGGAAGCCTTTTGTGACCATGTCCCTGAGAGATTCACACGTGCTCAGTGTAGCTGCCCTTGCAGAGGGGCCATGGGATGGGGTCACCTGAGTCAAAGGCAGGCAGAGGAGTGCCCGGCAGGCAAGGGGCAGCTGAATATCGGGAGGGTGAAAACAGAAGCAGCAAGGCCTTGCTATTCAGTACGGAAAAAGGACAGAGCACATGTTTGGCATTAGGTTAAAAAGCAAATGCACACAACCCACACGCATCCACAAAACCACTTTTTTCTTTTTTTCTTTTTTTTTTTTACAATTGAGAATTACAGCATTGAGGCACGGAGTATAGACCTGTGATGTGGTATTCCCTCGGGCAGCACACAGGGTCTGAGCTCAGTGCTGCTTGTATCCCCAGAGAAATCAAGACTGCTGTGTTAGGGTGTGTCCGTACACATCAGATCAATCCTCGGGTGGGCTGTGCTTTTTCAGCTAAGAGCCCATTTGCTGAGCTGCAGTGAGATACTCTCAGGAGGGCCAGATACCTTACATGGGATCGATGAACCCACGACTGACTGCAGGACGCTGTGATAATGTTCTGAGTGTGTTAAGAGGGTGGTGGGGTGTAGCAAGTAAATGTATCATCATCACTCCTTTCAGGCACCCATAAATGGATGTCGTTGTGAGCCCCTGATAAATAAACTGGAGAATCAGCTGGAGGCAACAGTGGAAGAGATAAAAGCTGAGCTTGGGACAGTACAAGATAAAATGAATATTAAGCTGGGCCAGATGGAGAGCAAAACTCAACATCAAGTAAGAATGTGACCTGAAGTTCTGCTTGCCTGTGATTTAGAAATATATCCTAAACTTAATATTTTCATTGTAAAGATTCATTTTTGCTTCTTGTGTTGTAAAAACCTGAACTCTAATATCCAAGTCCAGGGAACTAGGACTATTCCCCTGGGAACTGATGTTGCAAACTAGGGTCTTGAGAAAAAAAAACCCCCACATTTAATGTGTTAAGTGATTTCTGGTGCTTCTTTAGAAAACAGATGTTAAAGACTTGAGCCATTAAGAGGGAAAGAAAGCAGTCCTATGACTGGTCAGTTCATAATTGCCAAAATTCCTTCTTGCTGAATTATGTATGCATTGAGATTCAAGATCCTCTAAATTAGTTTTTATTTTTAATTTAATAGTTTTTCATTGGTAATTTTGTGGTTGAGCCTCTTTGCAAGCTACATCTAATTGTAGTTGGCAGCATTCCTAGAAAGGAAGACTGAAAGACAGACTATACTTTGATTTAGAGAGTTCACAGATGGGAGTCTGGTTTCTAGCACGATGTTCCCAGCTGAACAGTGCTTTTCCCCACAGCTCCGAGTTTTGGACAAGCTCATGGCCGAGCGGCTGTCGGCAGAGAGGACAGAGTGCCTTCACCGCCTGCAGCAGCACACGGAGCTGGAGAAGAGCGAGGGCGAGAAGCGGCAGGTAGGGCTCCAAACAGCTGCTCCCTCCTAGTCCATCCCCTGGTAGGGAAGCTCAGGAGTTTCATTCTAGCAGGCAGAAAATACCAGAGATGTGTCACGTCTGTTCAAACAGGTAAAAGAACTTCCAAGACCAAATTATTGTTATGCACCATCCTAGTCCCTAAACCAAATTTATTAAGTTCTTGCATTACAAATGAGGAATATGAAATCCAGTCCCACTGCTGTAATTTAATTTGGTGGGTCTCTAGTGTGGGGTCTGCAACAAAATACCACTTTTTCTGACATACTGATCCGCAAAAATTTCCAAAACTAAATTTTTCATAGTTGTGCTTTCAGCTTTTGCTTCATTAGAGGATATATGCAGGAACATATCCAAATGGTAAAAAAGGCTGAGATCTCTGTTGCTTCTTTTCCTTCTTATCCATTTGGTTGTGGGCCCTGGGAATTTCTCCCTTCTCTATCTGATCTTTTTTCCCCCAATGTATTAAGAGGCTGAAGTTTTTTCCTCTGAACATGACACCATCTCCAAGCTGTTTATTACTGCCAATAGGAAAGTCCTTTTTTGTATGCTCGTTCAACCAGCAGTACAAGAACTGCTCCCATAGAGATTCAGCTCTTGCCATTCCAGCTTCTGCAAAAACTCACCATTTAAAACCTGCTGAGAAATTTGTGTTTCTCCACTCACACAGGTGAATTTAAAATAAAGTTTGTTTTCTCATTATTCGTATCCTTCCAAGAATTGAGAAATGCACTTTGTGCTAGGAAAATGTCGTGTTTGTAAGACCATTCCAAATCCATGTAAAAAGACTGACAGCTGTGATAATCCTTGCATGGCATACTGATCAAGATACTTGGGTCTAACATCCACCAAACACTCTTCTCCAAAGAAAAGTACTTACCAAACTAAGGCGGGTTTAATTTTTATTTCATAAGAGGCATAAGTATTTTATTGGCTTCTGAACATCTAGGCTTGTGCTCCACCTCCTTGTAATCTCCATTTAAGACACAAGGTGCTGGAGTGATACATCAGTGAACTGAATTCAGCCATGTCAGCTGTTCCTGCTCAGTTAGGTGTAATTGAAACATCTGAAAAAACAGAACTGGGTTTTACTAAACACACTGACTAAATATCTTTATGCCTAGGAGGGCCTGACCTAAATTCATGTCATATGAACAACAGGTTCATATATTAATGAATGATTTAAATGCTTCTGCAGCTGACAGTTATTAAGCATCTGTGTAATCTGAAAGCTGTTAGTGATTTATCATTTAGTGGGGGACTCACTTTTATCACTGAATAAACAGAGAAGCAGAGGTTGGTAATTGTATAAAGCTGTCTGCCAGAAGTGTCTAATTTGAATTTCACTCTTAAAAAATGACCATGTGGTGTTCCTTGCACTTAGAAAGTAAGTACCATTGACTGTACAATTAAACAAGTCACCCCCAACAGAGGATTCAGTTGCACTGGAAGTAGCATATTCATATCTAAGAAGTGGTAGCTTGGACTAAAGAGAGTCCTTTCATAAGCTAGTGCGTAGTTCTCCACCTTTTCTGATCTGCAGCCCTTTAAATATTCCCAGTGGCAGCATGCACATCTCAACAGGGAGTCTAAGCCCACATGATACCAAGCCCAAGTCAAGCCCAGGTTACCCAGCTTGCTTCTCTTTGTCCCTGCCACATGTCCTCAGCAGCCCAGGAACCCTAGGATCTCATCATAGGAGTGTGTAATTTACAGTCTCTTTCTGATAGATTTCCTTGGTTGATGAGCTGAAGACCTGGTGCTTGTTGAAGATTCAGAATCTGGAGCTCAAGCTTTCTGGAGATTCCAGGTCATCAAGACCAAAATCAACTTTGTCCACTTGTGAGTCTCTCACTGAGACCCTGGATACTGACAACAACCCCCACAGTGCCAAGGACTGTAAAGCCACCCAGCCTGTGCTGCAGTCAGAGGGCTCCCACCAGCATTCCTATATCACACTTCCAAATAGCCTCTTGGAAGATGGGGGAAGGAGCGGAGTCCAGATGCCAGAACAGAGCTTTGGGCAGCACTTTTGCGTTAAACAAGATGGAGTATTGGGTACAACCACGTCAGGTACGTGGCTGTCATATCCATTCAAGGGCGAGCTCATTAACTGAGGGCTACTTCTGTTATTAATACTGCATAATTCTGGTGTGCTTTCCCCCCTCCCTGTGCCTAATGTCTTGGGATTTGAATGCACTTCAAGTCAGCCACTGGGAATATTTAAGAGGTGGCCGGGTGGAATTCCACTGACTGTTCCTGATGCTTCCACTCTGTCTTTAAAGCAAAAGTCTTTTGGTGCTCTTGGCCCTGAAAGCTTTTGAGGGGAAAAAAAAAAAAAGTGCAGAATGGCCAGGTGTCCACAGCCAAATGGAATGCCATCTGAGCCCTGGCTTCTGTGAAATACAATGTCAGTGTCCCCTAAACACTATGCAAAGCGAACAGACATGGATGCCCCATCAAATAGGAAGGCATATAAGAAATCTTGCAGTGCTTGGGCGTGAGATATTTTGTATTGGAACAGTTCAAAAGCATACAAATGTGTGACCTTTCCAAAATTCCTGGGACTTCAAGTTTTGTAGAAGCAGGGAGTTCATAAACATCAGCAGACATAATCTACTTTGGAAATCTAGATTGATACTTGTTATGTGTCCTTCTGATGAAGTCACAGATTCACAGAATGGTTTGGATTGAAAGGGACCCTAAAGATCATCTTGGTTCAACCCCCCTGGCATGGGTAGGGACACTTTCCACTGTACCAGGTTGCTCAGAGCCACATCCAGCCTGGCCTTGCACACTTCTGTGAATGGGGCAACCACAACTTCTCTGGGTAACCTGTGCCAGTGCTTCATAGTGAAGAATTTTTGGCTAATATTTATGTCCTTTGCCTGTTGTCCATCTGTAGCCCCACAGCTGCAATGCAGCACATCTCTGCCTGGGCCAGCTTTTCTCCTTTAATGACTTTCTATTACATCACCTGACTGTGAAGATGTGATAAACTAATATAAGCCTATTAAAGGTAAACGCAAAACTACATCGTTCATTAAACAATGAGGTCTTCTGAGTGCTAAAATAAATGCCCAGAGATTTTCTTAATATATTTTCTATAATTTATTCTATAGGTACAGAGCAACAGGTAGTGGCTGGTGGACCAGTTCCTTCTTCTTCCGCCCCTGCTCAAGATGTCAGGCCAAAGGACAAAGGTGTGAGTGCCAGCATGTTCCACAGGTTCCAGCAGGAGCTGCCCTCCTCCGAGCTTTCGGGCTCCAAATTAAGACACGTTAAAGTACAAGCTGCTTTGCAGCCAGTAACTGAACCTGCAAAGACTGAACCACCGAGCAGCTACTTCATCGACAAAGGAACTCAGACGAAGAAGTCCAGCAAAAGCGGGCAGTCGAGGCACAAAACTCTGCACCACGCCGGGGCACAGCAGGGCCAGGAGCAGCAGCCCTCGGCCCCGCCTGCCCCTCAGCTCAGAGACACCTCCCAGGCCCTGGAGATAACCCAGTACTTCTTCGAGGCCGTTTCCACACAGATGGAGAAGTGGTACGAGCGGAAGATAGAAGAAGCCCGGTGCCAAGCGAACCAGAGAGCGCAGCAAGACAAGGCTGCGCTCAAGGAGCACATCAAATGCTTAGAAGAGGAGCTGAGCAAATTAAGGACTAAGGTGCAGAAAGAGAGCTAGCACCTGCCAGGCAGGTAATCAAGCAACAGGACTAATTTTGGAACCTGCTGTATGGGAATTTGGAATATTGATAGATATTTGTAGTGCCTGTTACATCCAAACACAACACTCTATTTCAGGAGTAGAAATAACTTTGGAAACTCCATAACTGAGGAGAGTTCATATGCAAATTATATTGATAACAAAAGAGATGCTGCAGATTAGATCCTTTCTTTCTTATTTCCAAGAGTCTGTCGATATTGCACTCTCAGTTTCCAGATGCTGCTTGAAACCAAACTGCATTAGTAACCAAATCTGCTTTCTGAAAAGGGAATTTCCTTACTTCCACAGAGGACACAGACTAGAGGGTTCTACTGTATGCCACATGTAAATGTGTTGTGATACCAGTACTGAAATAAATCCAGGATGTTTGCAAGTGTTTGGCAGAATTACTTAGTGACAAAGGGCTATAGATCCTATTTTAAAATACTCCCAGGGCCTCTCCAGTCAGTGGAGAGAAGCTAAAGAACCCACTCCAGTTACAAGCCCAGGTAGGTGACAGATGCAGGCTTCCAGCTGGGAGAGGGCAGGCAAACCATGGAGGGAGATGCGAAGGTGACTCATCCCGTTAGGTACAGAGGCTTTCACCGACCACTTTGCTTTTCTCTTGGTTTTCCATTATTAAAACTAGTGTTAAGCCTGATTAGTCTTTTTCTAATGGTGTCCTGCTTGTCTAGCTCCTTGTGGTTACCCTGTTGTTGGGGCTGTACTCCAGTAATCTGAGTGAGAACTATTGTTTAGGGCATGGATGGCAAGTATTTTAGTGTAACTGGTCTATTTGTTAGGTTGAATGTTTATATAAACCTTTTTTTCTTCAAGCAGAAAACGGCTGAATTCTCTACTATTGGAGAAAATTGAAAAAGTCCTTTAGCTAAGGAAGTGAAAGCTTGGCTCCCTGTGTTCAGTGTTTCTTTTTCTGCAGTCAGGATTTTTTCCCAGGCACCTTGTTCCTCTGACTGATTCCTCTGTTTTTTTACCTTTTTTCTCTAAAAAGGAGACCAGGCCATGGTGAGTCTACGGGTTTTAGGACAGTCCCACAAAACTTTTAAAAGGTTGAGTGTTTTGTTATAAAATTGGAACTTTCATTAACCAATGTTGTCCGTGCTGACAGACTCCAAATAATCTCAAGGCATTGTAACTATTGCATCTGCACCCCTTCAGTGTTTCCTCCTTACACGTCTGAGAAAGCTCTATCAGAGTCTGCTAGAAAAGTAGGTTTACTTATCAGATCATAATAGAACCATTATTCAAAACGAGTTCCAACACAGGATGGTACTGTTACGCCAAGGAGAAAAATACTTTTTCTGTACTAAGGGGCACTAAAATCAATGCAAAATACTTTACAGTGTTGAAGAATGCCATTCACTAATTAGTAATTAAGCTTTTGTCTTCTTAGCAGATGTATAAAGCAAAAGTCATATTATATAACAATATTTTTAAAGTTCCTATTAATGCACTGTCATGACAAGAGAAGCGTATCTGCAGCTGTGGAAATACTAGTTTTCTTGCTCTGACTTCTGTAGTCTAATATAGACACTTCGGTATGTTTACAGTTTTGTTTAAGCTTACAGTAGGAATGCAGAAGCATGCTATCGAAATTTTGTATCACCTGGATGAAGTTAATGTTTTGCCAAGCAATTAAAGTAAGTGTTGCTCAGAAATGCGTGGTGTACCGTTTTCTACCCACAGAAAACTGACACTACAGTCCCCTCAGTTAACTCAGAAGGGGGAGCAGAAGATTGGACTTCAACTTCTAAGCTTTTTGTTTGTGGTTTTAAAGCACAGAAATGGAGTCTGTGCCGAGGGAGGCTGCAGGGCTGTCTGTTGGCAGGTGCAGTGCCCCTGTCAGAAGTTACAGGACGGGGCTGAGCTGTGCATGGATCACACACACGCTCCTGAGCTCCAAGCTCAAGGAAGAGGCTGTGGCTTTAGCTCTGCTTCCCATACAGACCACGCTGCACCACACTCACGGGCCCAAGTCGTTTAAGTACATCCAAGTAATTACCAACTAATCTAAGGCAGTAACCAGAGCTGTAGGTTACTTAATTTAGAGCTTCTCTGAAGCCAGTCAGTGTATGGTAAATGTAAGAGAAGCATTTCCTTTTTTATACCTCTCCCGTCTTTAAAACTGTGAAGGACTTTATAAAACAGGTGTGATCTACCTATCTTTCTCCTCAGGTAAATTTACTTACCCTCGCAAGCTGTACTTGGACTTTTTAAGGCTTCTGGCTGGCAATATTATCTTGGCAAGCCCACAAAGCAGTGGAGATGAAAGGCAGCAGCACTCAAGAGGCCAGCATCCGTCCAGGGCCCTGCCTGTCAATCCTAGCTCTGGATTCCGTGCCCACAACCTGGAAACGTACAAACTGGGAGTCACGCAGGCTCTGGGCTCTGAAAGGAAAGCACCATGATGAGGGTGAAGCCTCCTGACTGAGAGCAGAAATCCAAGCAGTGGCTGAAGGGGAAGGGACGGCCACTATGGTAACAGCCGACACCAGTTACGGCTGTTCAGTCAAAATACCTTTCAAAGCAGCACTTCTCTTAACGTGAAAAATAAATCCCCAACACAAAAATGTTCTGTCAGTCTGTTCGACCAGAAAACGTTAACAGAATGTAAATTTTTTAAAGAAGCATTTTTCGATATGTATATTTCACTGGCTGATTGAAGCTCAAGAAGCCTCAGTCGATACAGATCTGAACATCATCGCTCCTGCTCCCAACTGGGATTGTTCCTCCTGTAGCCTGGAATTCTGTCCTGTCCCTTCCCTAGTGCCAGTGGTGATACCTATTTACCCAAACTGCTGCCAGTTTGTGCAGCTCAGCAACTCTGCAGGAAACCACACTAACAGAGGGGGAGAGGGAAGAGTTCCTGCATGTCTTGGAATCACAACTTAAAACAGTCAGGCATTGATCTACTGCTGCGTGTCAAGTTATGTGGAGAAATCCCCAGCTCATCCAGGCATTTTTAAATTTTATGGAAAAAAAAAAAGGTCCACCACCACTCAAAGAAAGTGAGAACAGTTGCAAGCTCACAATTAGAAGTGAAGCAGTACAACAATAAACAAGCCACAACTTTTGCAGTTAGTATTTGCTACCTGTAATTCTTTATATATTGACTTTTAAATACTAGTTTGAAGGTACTTGGTAATTAACATCTCTGGGGCTAAAATCTCCCATTTTCATAAAAAAAGACACCCCCTTTTAAGATTAAGCTACTACTGAACATAAACATCTACACACAAAACATTTTTATATGTTTGTTTGTTCAGGGCCAATTTATTTATCCCAACTTCTTTTTTTAATCCCAAATGTTGGTGAAAATCCTTGGCACAGTACATGAAGAGCTGTCATTATGAATATTGCCAATTACAGCTACCACAGTAAAAAGCAGACAAATTAATCTGGCATGTATTTATTTTCCATTGCACTGACATTAACACAGCTGTTGTAGTTTTTGGTGCTTTCTCCTTTTCCTGCAGCACATGCTACATCATCCATGCATTTCTTTAATATACTTTGTGTCCAAGTGATTTCCACTTCTGAAGGTAGCCAAACTGAGAAATGGATGGGGAAGGGGGAAAAAACCAAAACCTCCACTGTGGTAGATTCCTCCTTCGACCATCACCAGGTTGCCATTATAACCACATACTGGAAAAAACACTGTGCCTATTTGCAACGGATAAAAATCCAACTGTGAACAAAATGGAGATCAAGATTTTGCCAGCTTAAGTGTTCTCTGAAGTTCCTGAAGTTGCATGTTGCCCTGAGTAATCATCATCCTGATTGCATCCTGTAAAACAGAATAGAATCTAGTGAACTCTACGTCCATACACAGCACGGGTTTTACACAAGCAGGCAGACTTTTAAAGAATTAAAATACATAAAATTCTTACTGGTACTACTGTAATTTACTTCTTTGTGTGACCTAACACTGCTGTCTCTGAGACGGCCAAAACCCAGGTAAATAAATGGATTCATTTTCTCCAGTTCCTTAACAATGTCCTTGACTGTGGCTTTGCTTTAAAACGCAGTTTTAAAGAGCATTCAAACTCCTAATAATGTTTTCTGTACGGCTGTGTGTGTACTGCCTTTGCGAGCCAGTAGTGAGAACGGCACATGAGCATTATGGAGATGGGTTTTACAAAATAGGTGCGGGTTTCTCTCAGCATTATCCAAGGATTCCAAGCCTTTGTCTCAATTATTCAGCCACCAATTCCTTGGGTGCTGGCTAGAAAAGGGAAAGACCCAGGAAGCAGAGGACAGGAGCTCTACAAGAAATATGAAGGTTTCTGCACTTTGCACTTGTTTCGCATCCCCAACCATCATTGATTGTATTCTGCTTGAATATAAGTGAAATTAAAGCTAAAAAAACCCCAAAACTATAAAAAGTTTAACCATTACTAAGTTTATGTTAGTTACCATATTATTCAGTAAGTTTTTTGTTATCTGTCATTTGAGTAAGCTGAATATTCTTTAGGTTTTTAATTCCAGATTGGAAATCTGAGAAACATTACTACCGCTAAGAGTAGGGACAATATTTGCAGATGCTGGATTATTCCTTTGCATAAATGAGGAAATAGCGACAGCAGATTTCTCACCAGTCTGGAAGCGACACCTACACAACAAACCCCCAAGACACAGGACAGGACAGTGCAGTGACCATTCCCGAGGACAGGCGATTATCTGCTGGATCCTCACCTCTTCTGTAGCATCCTTATTTCTCTTGAATTCCTCCCTGGCCCAGTCCTTTAAATAGCGGCGATCCTGCTCGGCAGGAACCTCCCGGATAGCCCGCAGGATCTTGCGGTACAACTGAAGGACCTGCTGCCGCCTCAGGAACTGCCAAGGGAGAGAGGGAAGTCTGCCCGCTGCCCCCCGGACAGTGCTGCGAGCTGCACCGTCGGCGCTTTGCTCCTCGGGTTATTTAAAACAACCACCGAACGAGTCTCTACGGGACTGCGCAGCTCGCCCGAGTCGTCGCCCCCGCGCCTGCCCTTACCTGCTTGAGGGTGAGCGCTGCCGGCGGGAGCCGCCCGGCGGCCATGACGCGGCCCCGCCCCT
>VWZN01004515.1:345858-438317 GCA_013396955.1 Regulus satrapa | reverse complement strand
CTCCTTCGAGCTTGCATCGATTCACGGCACAGGCGGCGTAATTACAAAGAGCGGTACCTCTCTTTATTAGTACAGACGATACAAGATGCATAGCCTTTGCAGTGAAAAATCACGTCCGTGCTCCAAGACACCGGATTTACGAAACATCCCCAATGCCTGCCTCGGACAGGGGCAAACTTCACAGTGTAAAGTGGTAAGGCAGGGATCAGCATATGGCATGATTCAGAAAACTCCCTGCTGCTATCCTCAGGCAAAAATTAGCAATAATTAAAAAGGATGTGTTAAAACCGCAGAATGGTTTCAAGTATTCAAGTACTTGGTGGTTTTTGTTTGGTTTTTTTTTTTTTTTTGGTTGATTAAAACCATCTGCCTCCCCTGCTCCCCACTCCTTTCTTCCCAGAGGCACCTCCACATGGGTGATGCTGAAGCAGGCTTTATTTGCAAGACACCTCAACTTCTAATGCAGAAATGCCTTCCCAGGAACAAGACTGGTTTTACTTACAGCAGGAAGGGAGCGGCAGGACTAATGTTTACCTCTGTTAATATTACAAATGCTTTTTTTCTTTTTTTTTTTTTTTAAAGGTATTAAGTTATTACAAGAGAAGTTGAGACAGGTTTTATGTTACTTGTGGGAATAGCAGGAGACAGTCTCACCATTGCATAATTGTCCTCTTACACAGGTGGGAGGATGCACCCAAACCATTCTGCTCTAACACAGTCTCTGCCCCGAGGAGCTCCCGCAGGATAATCCCAGTTAGGAAGAGTTTTGTGACCCCTCCCATGAAATGCAGTTTCTTGTATTTCAGCAGCAGCAGCAGCAGACGGGTCCCGACCTTGTCTACCAAGTCTAAAGAGTGTCAGAGGCAGTCACCAGTTCAAACCACTGTCTGAGGGCATCGCTCAGGGTTTCTGGCAGCGCGTTCACATCTCTAAGGATCATGTAGAACGGGAATGGGAATTCTTCCATGTAAGACCTGATTTCAGGCAATTCCCCAGGTCCTTTGAATATAGGTACTTTAATGTCCAAAATAGAATCCTGTAAAAAAAGTACTGATGTTAGTACTAAATGACCACGCATACTCTATGACCACTGATAGAATTCACCCTATTTTCTAAGTACTAGTAATTCTCCCCCGTTAGATTAAAAGTTAATAAAATATTTTAAGATTAAAAGCTCTAAGTGTTCAGTGGTAAATCAGATCAGAAGCTGAATATAAATCAGTTAAATGCTTTTGCCCTTTTAGATAAAAGTGTACTAATCCATGAACTACAGGCTAGAAGAAACTGAGCCTAAACTTGTGCAATACCAAATTCTGTAAATAAATTCTGTCTTAGCATTTTATGACATGAGTTTACTGCTGGCACTTTGGTTTTATTAATTTGATGCCTTCCAAGGAGAGTCTGTAAGCTCTTTAGCGCTGAGTTCAACTTATATTTGTGCAGTGCTCTAATAGAAGATTCTTGAGCAAATTCACAGTATTTCAACAAATACTACAAAGACAAAAATCAGATTAAACTTCAGTGGTGCTTTTTGTGAAGTAACTTCTTAGCTGCTCAGTGTAGTAGCTCAGAAATTAATAAAAGTTATGGAAAACACCTTTTTTTATTTTTCCCCCAGGGAAAAAAGCTTATGAAAAACACCCAGAATTTTCACGTGATACTACAGCTGGGGCTCATTATACCCTTTCAGCTGTTTGTCAACAGGAGACAATGTTAGTTTTTGAACAACTAATGTATCAGATGAGTTCTGTATGCAAAAACAAAGATACAGGAAGAAAACACATACCACAAAATTAGTCTTTACCCAGTAATTCACTATTACGCTTATGTTTGCTCGCTTACTGCACTACAGAACCTTCCTGAAACGCTCCCAGGTATTTCAGCTTCCCATCCAAGGATATCTTAAGTTTTCCTCCCCCATTACCAGAGGCAGGACTCAGCTTTCACAGGACCCGGTGAACTGAGGCACTAAGTAACTCTCACACACTCCCTTCTGTCTAATGTTTAATCTCACACTGGCTCCAGCTGTCATGTCAATTGGGGAACTGCTGTCAGAAATTATCAAGTTGAATCAGAGCTGAGATGGAACAAAGCATCTCTCAAACTCCAAATCTGTCAACCTGCCAGCTGCTTCCCTGGTGGCCAAGAGCTACAACCATTCCGTTTGAAGACGGAAGCTTTTAGCTTTTCTGTGGCATGGAAGCTGAGATTTACTTTTTTTTTTTAAATACAAAAGATAAGAAGCACAGTAGGAAGAAATAGCAGATCTGAGAGACGTGGAAAACTGCAATTTGGTTCAGTATCTCTGACCTCTACAAAAGATAAGGTAGCTGTATGGCGCTATAAAAGACAAGAAAAAGATTCGTATCAGTTTCTCATTTGCTGCAGTTGAATGCTTCTCCCTTGTTCACTTACCCGGGAATTCGGGTTGTCCAACACTACAAAAATAACGAAGATATTGGAATTCCGAGCTGCTTGAACTGCTGCTGTCACCCGTTCCTTGCCTTCCAAGAAAAGGCCTCTTCCATCAGATACAATCAAAAGCAGCTGCGCTGTTTCTGAGCACAAAGAACATTTAAAATTCCAGTAAGATCAGAGTAATGCATTTAAAAGGCAAAACCCCCTATTTTGCTGTTTGCCCTGGGGGTATGATGGAAAACGAGTATTACTAAAGAAATTAACTCTTAATCAAATAGAATTCTGTGAGTTAACGTTAAGCTGCAGTAACTAGCGGGTCAGCACAGAAAGCAATGTGTGAGACCGTTGAAAATAATGGAGGGAAGGGGGTGGTGATATCCCCACATAACACACACACACACACACACACACGACCCCCTCCATCCATCAGTGCTACAATCAAGGGTTAAAGTCAGGGAAAATACCACACAGAGTGGCCAGTCGCTCAGCAGAACACCAGCTGCTGCAATGAAATAGAGCTCAAGTCAGTTCCTCTAGAAGCAGGGTCTATCTGTAGGCTTTTCTCTGCTCTCCCCACTTCAGCAGGCTTGGCTTCCATCAGAGAACAGCCCTAGACTGTCCAAACTGGGTTCTTTTTGAAACTGGATCAGAGATAGGCTCGGAGGCACAGTCAAGGCAGTGCAGTTAGTCTGAAGTAAACCTCCCGAAACGTCAGACAGAGCACCCGTGCTGGGTTCCTCGGCACCAGCCATTTCTGGAGACATGTTACTCCACCCGAGTTGCCCCTAGAGTCAGATACATCCCTCTCGAGGTACATTCTAAGTTATGTATCTGTCGTCCATTAATTACATGTCAAATCACAGTAATTACAATTACAGGAATGCAAGCCCCAATTGTTACACAGGGATGCAGAACACACTTCTGCAGACAGGCCCCCAAGGTGACAAGGCTTTTTATATTTTTTTAACAGAAGGAGGTGATGGATCCTACAGCTTTTTCTCTTTCCAAGCTCCCTAATCCTAAGGAGCTGATTCCTGCTGCATCCCCGCCTTGGTTAACAGAACTGGATGCTGCTCACCCTCAGAATATTGGGACACCCCGGCCGCCCTGTGGCAAATCAACTGTGGATTATAAATCCCAAAACTGTCCAGTTCCTGGATTACTTCAACAAGAACTTATAAAAAAAAACCAGGTGCCACCACGACAAGCTTTTAACTATCACAGAGCACTGCTTTAGACTAACTATGGGGCACACAGGAGGCAGCAGTCTTCCTTCTTTTCTTGGAAATTCAAGCAGCTCGTGACCTAGAGTTGCAGGATGGTAAAAGGCAGGCAGGTAGGAGGCAAATTCCCTCCTCAGAGCAGTGTGCTTCTGGATACCTAGAGAACTCAAGATCTCAAGGAGGAGCAGAAGTGTCTAGAGAGAGTCAGGGTCCTTAGGAAGCGGGACAAATGCTCCAAGCTGGCTTAACACAGTCTGCAAGCAGGAGCTAAAGGGAGACAGGTAAGGCATGCCTTTTGGAAAAGTCTTACACAAAATTTTAGTGAATTATTGACAAATATGAAGTAGGTGTCACTTGGGGTTTGAGCTAAATTTCAACCAAACATTGCTTTTGACAAAGCAAAATCCGAAGCCCTAATGCAAGTGATGTTTCAGTGCTAGGGAGTCTTCCTGGCAGGATCCCACTCTGGGACTGTTGTGCGCATTCTGCTGCCATGGCAACAAGCACAGTAACACAAAAAAACTCACCCGGGTTAATATTTTGAGACAACTGCTGTGCTGCAGCAAACATATTTGCTGACGATTCTAGAAACTGCAGAGGAAAGAAATTAGAAAATCAAGTTCTCATCATAAAAATAAGAAATTTTTAAATTAAAACATTTCTAAAGAATATCTTTATTTTAAATGCTAGGACAGTTTGACCACCTAACACAGACACAGTTCTTGGCATTTTCCTGTATTAATTCCTGCTTTAAATTTATTAAATACTTTTGACGAAAGAATCTTCAAAGAGCCTTCTAACAGAATTTAGTTTTTTCCCAATGCTAGCAAAGCCATCAACACAGGACACTGCTAATGAGATTAATGGCATAATTTAAAATATGCATCCTATTTCTAGGTTGAACTTCCTTGGCTTCAACTTGAAACAGAAGTAGATAGTTTCATACTCCCCATTAAAATTAAGAACATCAACAGTACCCAAAATACTTTTAAAGACCCAATACAGAGAAAGGTGAATGCTCAGAAGTGGTTTACATCAGAACTAAAAGTGAGGAAACACTCTTCCTTTTACAAAAACATGACCCTTTTATTTCTTTGTTATCTAACCGGCTATCAAACTCACAAATACAAAAAAAAAAAAAGTGTTACAAAGTGATCATGAAACCACGAAGCTGCTTATACATTGTCTGGAAAAGATTGGTCAAACTGTTGCCCTAGAGGCATTCCTGTGTACCTGGGCTATTTTTGTTTTCTTCTGCTGAAATTTGCAAAGACGCAATATCCGTGTCCCTGACTGGTCACTGAACTGCTCGTGGAAGGGGTGCAGCAGCTGAACAGTCTCTCCAAAGCTTTAGAAAAGAAGAGAAAATTACAGCATGAAACCGGTATTATACGTTCTGCTCCGAGGTACTGAAGGGAATTCAAGATTTCAAATAGACTCACCTACACACAGCAATTTGTCCCACTTCTAGAAGAGTCAGAGCATTTCCAATAACTGCCAGGGATTCATACGCAAGCTATTAAAGACAAAAAAGTTGCATCAAAAATAGCACAGTCGGTGTTTTACTAAAAGATCAAACATATGAAGAATGTTAACTGAAATTATTTTTTGTCATCTAGGAAGATAATTGAAGAGACTGCCTTTCTGCCTTTCTTCTGTAATACAGTCAGTGGAATAAAGAGACACTGGTTCTGCTTGAGGGCTTCAGCTGATGGATTTAGAGACAACACTTTAGGTGGGTTAATGAAATAAATAACTAACTGCTTAGAAGGAAACACACCATTTTAATTAATGAAAACCCTACATGTGAGCTATGATGAATGGATATTTAGTGCTCCAGTGAACTGCCAGAAAAGGAAATTTCAGCCTTTTGTAGGCCACAAAAAGTAAGTTTAAAGTGGATATGTACACCTCTAACAAACTTAACAGCTCATCCTTTCAGCTAGTCTTCACTGATCTTTTGTTAATAAATCTCTGAGGAATGAAGTGACAGGAGTTCAAGCACATGAACTGGAAAAAGGCCTGCTTTGGAATTATCAGACTTTCCAGCAGCCACCAGCCCTGTATGAAACAAGTCACCAATTGCCATACACATCAGTGACAGGTGGTTTCTGCCACCTTCCCCCAAGGCTTTATTTCACCTGTTTGGAGTGGTTGTCGATCATGCTGGAGGAATCATCAATAGCCAGGCATATCTGGTACTGTCGTTTGCTGGGCTTGGTCCTCCGCAGCCAGATCTTGTCCTTTCGGAACTGACTGGCAATGTAGGGGATCACTTTGCGCATGTTCAGTCTCTTCCCAGTTCTGTAGTCTCCCCTGAAAGTGGAGAGAAAGAACAGAAGTGTCAGGGATCATTAGCAAATATCTCATTCTGGAAATCCATGGCCTGTGCGGCATATACACCAAATAATTAAAAAAAAACCCATAAATCCAATATTGCTAGTTTTAATACTGATATTTAGTTATAGATAAAAAAAATCCCTCGCATTTTTAATGTCAGTGTTTTAAAAATAAGTTTATATCTAGGTACCAAAAATGGAAGGCAGACCTTGAATTTACATTCCACCAGTTTGAAACAAGTCTATATCTCTTTTAACAAATGTAAAACATTCTAACATTTAACATCATCTTTGACTTAACTTCAAATGGTGAAGCTGATGGATCATCTGTTGCACATGAGAAAAAATAAAAGTAGGAGGCAGTACCTTCAGTCTGGATGCCTATTACTGTATCATTTTTGCATTTCAGAAAATAGCCTAACATTTCCATACAAAAAAGCTGAAGGCATTTGCAAACAGGAATAATTACTGTAGTGCAAAAAGGACATAAAGCTGCAGTTTTACAGAGGTTATAAAGCACCCCAAACCCATGAGTTTAAAGAAATCAGAAGCCTCAGAAAGACCCAACTTACTTCAGCTTGGCGGCCTGAGTGGGTTCCAGTATGAGTCGCAGCTGTTCACAAAGCTGCTGTGATAGAGGAGCTGTCAGTACTAAATACTTCTGCCACAGCTGCGCCGCTTCCTTCTCCTGCATTGCACAGAGAAATTAAAGTGAATTATCAAAAACAAAACAAGGTGGGGAGCACTGTCTGAAGAAAGACACCAAATTTGCCTCAGTGCACTAAGGGGAAGGCAGTAAGCAGCTAAAAATGAGGGTGTCTCACCTGACAGTCTGCATTCAAAACAAGATCTGAAACAGTATCCTGCTTCAAGAATAATGTAGCATGTTTTCCAAAGTAAGTTAAGCATAACAACAAAGAGTATCTATATCATGTGATTTCGAGCATTTAAATTCCAGCCTGCTTGGATTCCTCAACGTTTTAGCAGTAAAAGATTAAATAATGCAGCGAAGGATTCTTATGACAGTTTGATATTCAAATGAGGTCACGAACCTCCTCTGGAGTTCCAGGCTGTTGTGTCTGCCAAGCTTCCAATTGCCTTTCAAGTTCCTTTCTTAGCTCTTCAGGATCTCTAATGATGTGCTAGAAGTGGAGTTATGAGTTTTATGAGACAGCAAAATAAGTTTACACATCTGGTGATCCCCAAAGTATAGCAAACTATAAAAAAAGTATAAATGCATTGTTACAGACAAAAATGTTCTTATAACGTATAAAAAAATAACCCAAATACCTAAATGAAGATTCTAAATCTTCATGGTTTTTAATAGCTTCCATATGCATGAAGGATAAATACCTCCCCACAGATATCTCCTCCATATGTGATATAATCAATATATAAACAAAGCTAAGAACATCTATGATACTGAGACTGAATACAATAAAACACAGAATTTCAAGATAAATCAATGAAATGATCTTGACAAACACCAGATTTATAGACAGTATAATGGACACCAAGCTATTGAACACTACACCTAACTAGTATGTTTGAAAACAGTATACCTCACTTAATTATATATTTTTATAATTCATTCATTCAAACCACTTGAAGATGGAATTACATCATCCTCCTTACCTGGCACCAACTATTATTTGGTAAGCCATTCTGTTAAAGGACACCCAAGCTTTATGATATTTCTTTTCCCTTCACTGTGCTTTCAGTGACAGCCTCTGTCCCTGACTTACAAACCCCCAGTTTGGCCAAACAGCAATACATGGTCTGCACGACCTGCAGGCTTACAGACTAAGGAAAATAAGCCCTTGACTCCAAACTCAACAATCCCAGTAAGTTCTCATTCCTCAGGAAGCAGCAGCTGTCCCCCTGGTAACCACATCATCCTCCGAGGAATGGAGAAGGAACATACTCGGAGGGGATTTCTCTGCTCTTTCTTTTACTGAAAGGTGAGAAGCTGCACCTTTCCCCCAGCAGCTTCTTTCCCTTCCCCTTTCAATGGTGCTCCAAGAGCTCCCTCTCCTGTCTCACATAAGCCTGCCACTTGGAAAAAACCCATGAAGCCCAAAGGCACAATTACTCTGACAACAGGAGAACACTTGCATTCAAGCAGCCTTTTTCCAAAAAGCTGCAACATTTGGCATTAAGACAGAAATACTCAGTGTAGCTGGCACACAGTCCTTTTTGTGTATAGAAACAGCAAAATAGCACCCTCCAAGTGTGTACTTTAGGACACCATACTGTAAAAATGAAAGGTCAATCCTTCTTATAAAAACCAGACACTGAAAATGGTTTTACTTTATCAACTGGTTACCCACCACCAACTGCTTCTATGCCACGGGTCTTTATGATAACATGTGTTTTTCCTAGAAGTCTGCACTGGAAAACCACAAGTGTTTACATGGAGCTCTAGGATTTTCTAGGCCATGAATTTTTGAATCGAGATATTAATAAAAAAGCTCAAAAAAGTTCTACAACACCTGCAATCAGCTTTTATAAAGTAATATGAATGAATGAACATTTAATGAACTAAGTAAAGGTGGATTCTTTGTCCACAACAGTGTTTTAAAGTCAGTGATGCCTAGCTTTCTCATCACTCTCTATGTACTCTTGTTACCTTCAGGCCACACACCCTTGCCCATTGCTTTCCACTTTACCCATTTTATCTGCAGATTGATCTAAGCAAAACAGTCCCTTACAGTTAGGAAAACAAAAGCTTTTTTAAAACATTATGGGAAAAGGTTCCATGCTGAGGACAGGTAGAACTAGTAATTTTAAAGGTATCTTTCAGCTGCATATACGACAGTATGTGAGTATTACTTTTAGTTCTGTTGTTAAATATTAGCAAGGTACTGAGTTGGCTGAAAAAAAGCAGTTCTAGTCTTTTGCATTCACAGAGTTTCATTAACACGGGTCAAGTAAAACCATCTGTTTCTCCTGCTGCAGGTAGCTGAAATAAAACAGACTGCATGTGCTACCTGGGGAATGTCCATCAGAAACTGGTGGGCTGTGTGTATGGTCGAGTCCTTGCTTCTCTCCGGCTTCTCTTCAGACACCTTTGGTAGTTTTTCTGGTGCAGAGTCATTGACATCCTCTGAGTCAACAGTCTGGAGCTCTGGCTCCACATCACCTGGTCCTGCAACCACAAAACTAATTACTGCCTTCAGGGATCACACATAACACAAGGAGCAATATTGCATCTTGACTCTTTCACAGAGCATCTCATATGCTTTGTACAGCAGCTGATGTTTTCTTTAAAATAAGTGCCAAATTTTAAGACGTTTAATTTTAGGAATGGCATTAATGCATCTTGCAACTCACTGGAACAGAAAACCGCGAATTTCCTAATGCAAATTTGTTTTCTGTCTTGTAAACGTCTTGCTGAGCAAAGTAATAGTTAACAGATCTTTAACGCCTGACAATTCCACTGGTGAAGGACAGTTATTGACTCTCACTATGACAGAATGAAAGGAGGTATAAAATCATTTGAGAACAGTCAGAGAATCATAATTTAAAATGGCAATCTTTGCTTATCTTTTACTCTCTAGTTTTTTAACAGAACAGTTTTCTCTAAATCAAAAATCAATTCACAAATAAAGGAGCAGACTAGAGAGTTTGTTTTATTACTGTTTCTACTGTACTACGCTGTTTAACAACTCATTTCTTAAGAATTATTCTAAAGGAGGAAAAGAATGACATTGTAGGACATGTTTAGAAGACTCGTTTTTCACAACATAGTCTTAGAGAATCATCTGGAAAAACAAGTAGACATGCACACCTGTACCATAAATAAAGAGTCTAGCAAGAAATTTAAGTGATTAAAGCTCAAGGGAGTGGGAGGCAAGAATGCAGGCTTGTAAAACTCATCTCCCCTCTCGTGCCATGCTTTGTGTTCTTCAAGAAGAAAACTGTTCAGTATTCTAAGCTATGCTGTAATTTACTTAGATTCATCAGAATTACAACTTCTTTTGCAATTGGCAAGAGATGTCTAGCTTCTTTGTCTTTTTTTGACTTCTGTCTAGCTTTTTTTTTGTTTTTTTTTGGGGGGGGGAGTGGTTGGTGTGTGGATGACAAGTCAGACCTATCTTCTCTACCCACTACTGCTGTTAGCTGCTCAGTTTTGTTCCCCCTTAAGAAAGAAGGCAGTGAGAGTTTGCTGCCACTTCACCAGATGTTCTTCAGGCCAGCTCCTCTACTTCTTGCTGGTTTGTTTTTTTGGGTTTTTTTTCCAGAAGTTAGTTATACTTAAAACAGTTGAGTTACGTGGTGCTGATGGTGGTGACACTGGAATGCATTGTTAAATGCCAATTAATTAAGTGAATTGGCACTGTGTTGAACAGCAGGGAAGTGTTTGCTTTTTACTTCTTCAAAGTGGTGGATAAAGATTAGAGACCATTAACTTGAAAGAAAGCAACAAACCCCTCTGTCACTCAATAATTTAGCAAAGGCTAATGCTGGTTACTAGGCAGAAGTAACGATACTGCTGCAGAGGAATCAATTTAGAGCGGGCATTTAGCCTTATGAAACATATTCACTACATGCCAATCTAAATACCTTACACATACATCTAAAGATCCCTATTAGCATGTATTTAGAATGCTTTGAAAGTTAAGGTACCAGGAGGTTTAGTGGCAGTAGACTTCTTTTTTTCTGGCTTCAGCTCTTCAGTATCTACTGCTGTGAGATCCTCGTCCTGTATTTCTGTTTCCATTGCTGTATCTTCACAGTCTCCTTCTTCCTCTTCTTCAGGAGGCATAATAGGTTTCTCTTGCTCCTTGCTAGCTACATCTGCACAAAGACAACAATACTTGTCAAGAGCAAAGTGGACAGAGAAGTAATCAAGTTTAAAAAAATGTTGCATTCTGGGGCCACTGTACATAAGTTTCAGTGAACTTAGAAGAGATCTGAGGCTCAAACCCCTGTTTCATCTTTCACTGTGCTGTGTCATGTCAGTAAGCTATTGCCTCGATTAGCTGAAGTAAGACTTGAAGAGAAGAGATTGTAGAGATAGTAAGATAAAATCTATTTTTATAAGTATCAAATCAGTATTTTCAAAAGTGTTACCGTTAGTTTGAGTTCGATTGCCAAAAAGTAGCATTTACTGTAGTGAAATGGTGCAGCACCTTTAACCAAAGCAAGGTTTGTTAAATATAACTTTAAAAAGCAAACAGTGAAACTGCAGCAAATACGAGTGTTTCAGGATTTGATTCTGCAATGAGAACACTTTACATCCAGAAATACCACTGTACCGTACGTCTGTGCATCATACTGTTCAGAGCCTTGTTTAATATGTTCAAATGCATCAGCCTCCTCCACGTTTTGTTTAGGCTGAGTTGCATCCTGCTTTGCCTCACTGCTGGATTCCATGGTTCTCAGCCGCTTGTGGATGCGTTCGCCCTGATCTCCCATGGAGCGCTCATTGTCTGCCTGGCCAGGCTTCCTCTTGAAACTGGTAGAAGGAACAAAGTCACACCGTGAACCTCACCAGAGGTCTAACCCACCACTGATGAGAAGAACAGTGTTCTAACAGGGAGAAACTGAGTCCTGCCTGTTTGTTGGTCAATGTTAAGACATTGAAACAAAAATTTAAAAGAAGAGATGAACCTGTGTATTTTTCATGCTTTGCTTCTGAGAAGCCATCCTGGCCATGCGTGTAGATTCATGGCCTTCTGACTGATTTGCACTTGAAGATCCAGTTCCACTTTCCTGAAAGAAAAAAAAAAAAAATCAAGTGTAACAAAAAATAGAAACTACTGTAAACAAACTCCAGCTGTTAAACTGCAATGCTTTGCTACATTCTGTTCTGAATGACCAGTGGCTCATAACTGCAAGTATAATTCTTATGGAGAGCAAGACAAGCCACTTCTACAGTTCAATAATTACCCCAAACTTACCTTTATAGCAGTCAAAATGCAGGGTATGTACATGGTCTTTTAGGTGTTTTTTTCAGTGAATTTATAACTGGTATAAACTAAGGTCTTATACACAATTCTTAAAAACTACGGCAGCAGTTCCCAGATTTCAACTTGAAAACATATTCACAATTTAGCACTTTTAACTCAGACACTTCCACATAATTTACCTCTTTAGACTGGTCTTTTTCTGAAGCCTCTCCAGCCAGTTCAACAGCACTCTCACTCTGCAGGTTTTCTTGCCCAGTCTGCCCTTGTGTTTCATGCTCCATTCTCTCCTCAGCCTCAGGGATCTGTTCATCCATCTCTGAATTATCTTTATCCTCCTCTTCCTGAAATAACATCAGATTATTTTAACCTTCTAAAAAACATTGAGAACTGCATGTATTAGGCACTTAAAGACAAATACAGTTATCAGAGCCAGGAAGGGTTTAGAAAGGGAAAGGCCTATTTAACTGGATAGCCCTTCCATGATGAGGTCACCAGCCTAGTGTAGATGAAGGGAAGGCAGTGGATGTAGTTTTTCTGGATTTTTAGTGAGGCTTTTGATAGTGTCCCTCACAGCACCCTTTTGGATGAGTTGTCCAGCTGTGGGATGAGTGGATTCACAGGGCTGGATGAATTCTAGGGCTCAAACAGCTGTAGTGAATGGAGGTCATCACCTGGTGACAGTCACTAGTGCTGTTCCTTGGGGTTCTGCTCCAGGACTAGTCTTGTTCAATGTATTTATCAATGACCTGGATGCAGGAGTGGAATACTCCATTAGCAAGTGCTGATACAAACTGTGAGGTGCTGTGGGCTCTCCTGAAGGACAAAAGACCACATGTAAATGGATTTAGACAGATTGGGGCATTGGACTTTGTTTAAGGGATGAAACTTAACGGGTCCAAATGGTGGATTCTGCACCCAGGGGCAATTACAACTGGAGAGAGGAATGGTTGGAGAGCAGCCCTGCAAAGGGTTCTGGGGATGCTGGCCCACAGCAGGCTCTGTGAGGGTGAGCACTGAGCCCTGGCAGCCCAGAGGGCAGCCCCTCCTGGGGTGCAGCAAACACAGCAACACCAGCTGGTCAAAAGAGGTGGTGAATGCACTGTATTCAGCATTGGTGAATGCACTGTATTCAGCATTGGTGCAGCCTCACCTGAGTGCTGTGTGCAGTTCTGGGCCCCACAGGTCATGGAGGATGTGAAAGTCCTCAAATGTGTCCAAGGAGGGCAACAAAGGTGGTGCAAGGGCTGGAAGCAATGTCCTATAAGGAGTGGCTAAGGATTTTGGGCTTGCCTAGTTTGGAGAAAAGGAGCCTGAAGGGTGGCCCCATTGCTCTCTACAACTTCCTGAGAAAGGGACATAGAGAGAGGTGCTGATCTTTCCTCCCTGGTGTCCAGTAGCAGAATGCATGGGAAGGGTCATTAGGACTCCACACTGAGAGGGTGGTAAAACACTGGAACTGCCTTCCTAGAGAGGCGGCCAATACCCCAAGGTTCTCAGTGTTTAAGAGGCATTTGGACAACATGCTTAATAATATGCCTAAATTTTTGGACAGCCCTGAAGTGGTCAGGCAGGGCTATAGGCCCACTGTAGCTCCCTTCCAGCTGAAATAGTCTGTTCCATTCTACACAAAGCAGAGGAGGCAGCAGGAAGGCAGAGGGCAGAGACACTTGTTTAATGAGCACAGCTCTTGTTATCTTGATGAAGACTCTCACTAACATTGTATCTGTTAAAAGTCAAATTTGTTTCAGAGTATCACAAGGTACATTAATTTCTTAAATCTTGTAAAGGCAATTAAAAAAAATAAAAATCACACTTTCACTTATTACACTGTACCTGAGGTTGAAGGCCTTGATCTTCATTAGGGATTCCCTTATCTTCTGCAGATTCATTTTTTTTCTCATCAGGTGGTTGTGACGCTTCCTCTTCTTCTTCTGCATCCTCAGCGCTCCCTGCCTTTTCTTCTTGATCAGGAGCATCTTTGTCTCCTTCATCTTCCTTCTCCTCTTTATCTTCAGAAATGCCTTCTTCAGCTGTTTTTGCATCTTGATCATCTCTTTCTGTCTCATTAGTATCCTCTTCATTCTGCTCTTCTGTCTTCTCTGCCTCATTTAAATCCACAGGTTTCTCATCTATTTCAAAATCATTCACTTCTTCTGGATTAAAAAAAATCAGAAAGGAATATAAAACTTTCAGTGAGGTACAGAGACAGTGGCTATTACAGATATTTGGAATATAACTGCTCAGTCTATCAAAACCCCATAAAATACTAAGTTCTACACACAGAATCTGTGTTTTCTATAGCCAAATAATTCCTTTAACTCACAACTGATTTCCAGCTAGCAGGATGAATTACTATTAACTTCCTTTAATCGAATATTCCTGAGGGCCAACTGACTTTTAAGAGTGCAAATACTTGAAAGTATAATAGAATAAAAATGAAACCACAAAAGTAATTGGACAAGCAATTAAGGAGATTCCTGCATAAATCAGGCTGTGCCCCTTGGATAACGTGCACATGCTCCACAGTGTGCATGAAAGGCAGGTAAAGGAAAATGGTGCAGTGCTGATTTCTTGTCTGGCCTGCATTTGGTATGCTGGTATTTGGATGCACAAATGAATTTGCAGCTTCTTGGTGGTTATACAGAATCCTACCATCATCTGTCTCCTTTCTACAGACAAAAAAGGGCTTATGATCTGATTGTGCCCCCCAGCTCCATGTGGCTGTCATCTAGGAATCTGTAGAGATTTTCAGCTGTACCTTCATCCTCCTCATCATCACTCTTCTCATTACTGTCCAGATTCAAATTATCAGGAAGGTCCAAAGGTTCAACTTCAGGCTCCTTTTCTTGCTGGCCATGATAAGGATCTACTTCATTCTCATCATACTCACGCTGTCAGCAGAGAAATGGGGGAAAAAAATAACAGGCATGGACTAAGAGGGAGGACAGGCAAAGATAAGACACAAGATACTACTGTATTCTCTAGATAAAGAAATACTGGATGCAATATTACATTCTGATCAGTTAAAAGTGGATTTCCAGTGGTACACATACTTATGCATGAAGAAGAGAAAGATTAATTTCAGCAAATGCATTTAGATAAATTGATGGTACTTAAAACCAGGATGTTTTGTGTTCAAAAGCCAATTTTCCTAGCTGAAATGTTCTAAACAGAGTATGCACTCTTGGAGATTCTAAAGGTACTCTTGGATACTAAGATGTTTCTGTTGCTAAACACAACAGAATTCAAGTTTTCAAGCTTTGTCCATCAGAACATCAATTCTGTGTAAAGCCTGTCTTGGGAGACATTACAAGCTGAGGGTATTGCAAAAGAAATCCTTTCTGGAGCATGAATCAGAAAATAAATGGATATAGTCATATAGTACGATTTACTTTTAGCTCTGAAATGATTTCTTTTTTTTTCAGGTCCTTCACTATTTAAAAAAATAGGCATTTCAAATTCTCAGAAACACATGGTATGAGCAATAGAATGTGGTTTAACAGCAAGATAATCCATACAGTCCAAATAACTTTTACCTCATCAATTTGTTCATGGATTTTCTCTTGATTTCCACTGTCCTCTTCCTGTTGCTCTTTTTCCTCATTCTTGGGAGGCTGTTTTTTATTATCCTTGTTTTCTGTCCCCAGATTGTCATCTCTTGCAACGAGCTCTGAATCCTCCTATTAATAAACCCAAAAGAAACTCAATTACATTACCTGAAGTCTCAGAGACATAATCTCCTACAGAAAAAAAGACAATGCTCAACAGAACTTATTCCCTGAAATTATTATCTTCTAAGGCAAAGAGCTACATGCAACAGTTTCCATTCTAGGTGACATTAAGTTAGCAGAGTTCAATTCCTTTGATCCTTTATTCCCCACCCCATTTCTTATTACCTCATCCATTCCTGGTCCAGTTTCTTCTGTTTTACTACTAGCATCTTCATCGTCATCATCATCGTCATCGCCCCAGAGCCTTTCATCTAGCTTTTCATCGGCTTCAGCATTACCAAGATTGCCCATCTGCTTATCCAGTTCCTCCTCTTCATCTGAATTTTCCTCATCTTCTGTGTACAATTCAGAATGTGTTTCAGTGTAGAAGAGAGAAAGCTAATGTTTTTGTTAACTTTAGAAGCAAATAAGCAATCCCACTTTGAACTTAAATTTAATCAGCCCATTCAGTTAACTGATATATGCTGAAAAAGACACACATGCAAATGTTATAGAAAAGCATCAATCATTACTGGACTGATCCTATAACTTCTCTTACAAGTTTGCCACAGTGGAAGAACCAAACCTTTTTTCTCCAGTTCTCCGTCATGCATCTTTCCTTCAAAGTCTTCAGACATTTCAATTGCATTTTCTTCTTCTTCAATGTCTGGTTTAGAATCTTGATCCTCTTTCTCCTTCTCTTGACCTTTTTGAAAACTGTCTTCTATCTAAATCATAGGTAAAGCCAAAAATTACAATGGATCTTGCCTACATATTAAAAGCTTAAATATCACAACGATATTTATAAGTTGATATGCAAAGAAAAAAGCCAACATAAATAAGAGAGTGAAGGTAACTTCCCGTTTCTTTTTACCCAAGACATCCACATCATGGATTTCAAGAGTTTTTTCAGTTTCACTTCAATTAAACAAGATCAACCCCAAACACTTGCCTGATCTTCACTTTTTATTTTGTCGCTCACGTCCTTCTTGCCTTCCCCTTCTCCAATACCACCATCCTCATAGTCATGGAACTCCGTTGCTCCCTCTCCTGCTTCATCTTCAAGCAATTCTTTTGGCAGACAGAACCCCTGCAAAGGCGAAGAGAACCTCAAAATCTTCCTCAGTTGTAAGCACATTTTTCAGCTTAGTTTCTACCCAGGACTCTTACACATGACATATATGCTTGCCATATGCCCACTGTTACTTCGGATCACCTACCTTTAGAGCAAGCTCTGTAAAAATGCTGGTTAGAACAGAAAGCAGTTTTCCAGTACTCCTGTGAGATGCCAGTGAAATGGTGAGGTAGAACAGGATGAGGTCTGAATACTTGCAGAGCATGGGCTTTAGACGCACCAGCAAATAGCAGGACTGGTAGAAGAACTGCAGTTAAAACAAATAAACAGCTCTCAGTCATTATCTGTACTTCCTGACATGCACCTCAGAGAGGGTCATGACAGTGGCTGAAAACGTGCTCAAAGCAGAACTATCACTAGGTGAGTTTAAGTACAATTTCTAACGCTTCTGGAGCTTTTTCTAGATTTTTCACAAAAACTAAAACTTTTGTCTTTTTACTACAGGAACGTCTGGCTTTTGCACTATAGAAGGCTACCTTTATTTATCCACAGTTTCTCACATGCTTCTAGTTCTAAGGCACTGGGCAAGAAGAAGCAATGCATGTTTAGCCACCAAAGCAGTTCACAATTCCAAATCTCTTGAGACTCCTAAGCCAAAAAAACACCTGGAAAGAAAAATGTTACCTTATGTTTATATGAAGTGCAGTCCTCCCTGTAAGATTTCAGGACCTCCAGGAGTTCTGAAACACCTAAAATTGCCTTTTTCACATGTAAAGATTCCAAATCAGCAGACAGATCTTCATCCAAAAGTTTAGTTATATGTCCAGTTTTAATCACATCAAGTAAGGCTGCGTCCTCTGTTTGAAACACATTTAAAAAATGGAGATCAAGTTATACATTATAAAAGTGTTATAGCAAGCAATCTAGAAATATCCACCCTGTTTAATCCACACAATTTCTATTAAATTAGAAATTTCCTTGTGCATTGGTACCTCTGACGCAAACTATTTAAGGAATTTTAATGTCTGCATAGTTTAAACATTTCTGCTCCCCACTGAAGTATATTGACAAACTTACCATTTTCCTCTAAAGATTTTTCTTCCTCTTTTCCACCTTCCTGTTTTCTCTCTACCAAACACTGGACAGCATACAGAACAGCATGGATAACAGTTTCCACTTTTGTTGAGAATTGCTCCACAAACTCTTCATCCGACTGCTGATTTCCTTCTGAACCACAACACAGGCAGTTTTACATGTAAACACACCAGATTACAGGTTCCTCTGTTTCCTTTATGTAAGGACAATGACAGCACCACTACAGCAACTTCTGCTACACAGTTCAACCAAAACCTCCTTGCTAATCCTCACCTACAACTATGGTGCAGGATCCATCACTAATAGAGATGGTGAAAAAGTTATACTGCACAAATAAAGTCTGGACTAAATTTTCCAAGTTTGAATTTCATTAACTTTTTGGATATCAGAAGGAACACAGGGCCAACACCTTCAGCAATAAAATAATAAATTTTGTGTCTTTACCAACATAACAAATCAAGCAGAGGAAAATTATCCTTACCAGTGCAATTTGACACAGAAGCAAGAAGCTGTGTTCTCCAGGCTGAGAAGTCTGAAGATGTGTTATTAACTTCTTCTTGTATATACTTTAGGCTCTTGACTAGGGCCACTTGATTTGCACCTTCCCTGTCTTGCCCATTTGGAAGAAACAGGGACTCTATGCTTTGTAACTGAGCTGAGACTTCCAGCAAACAACTCACAGCTGATGCACAAACTTCAAAGTCTCTCCTGCAACATAAATATCATAATACTGAACGAAGAACAAACAGGCCAATTTCAGATTAATCTTTTCTTGGCCATGGATAAGGGAGAGGGAGCATATCTCAATCCTGAATTTATTAAATAAAAGATTTGACAACAAACTTATATTCACACTGTTTGAAGCAGAGAGAAAATTAGAAGATTAATTATTAATGTATTATTATTATTTAATTAGTTATTAAACATGCTAAAAATATCTTTTAAAATTATAATTTCTTCATTAGAATTATATTTGAAATTCACCTCACAAGCTAAGGAGCTATGGGGATAAAATCCTGAGAGATCAAAGACAAAGTGGGAAGCTGAGCCAAAAATTTTTTTCACTTGTCAGGGGAGTGGAAGAAGACATACATTTCTTTAAAGAATAAGGCACTGCATTTTGCAAAAAAAAAAAAAAAAAAAGACTGGAAAAATGTTTGAAGAGCATCTGAGCCCACTTTTTAATATATGCATAGGTGAAAATTTTCAAAACTTACATATATTATGTGCACATAAAACAGAAGAGATGTTCACGTGTAGAACTCACCAGGAATAAAAGGAGGTCTCACGTGACTGTTGTCTTACTCTGTCCACTTCTGCTTTCGTGGCCTTCACATTTGCCATCGTTGCAGTCAACTGTGTGTGCACCTGCAGCCACAACTGATCCTTATTTCGCATCCTGCATCCAGGAGGCAACTGGTCAGATGTGACTGGAGACAAGTGTTTTAAATCTGAGGGAATCAGGTCAGGTATTCCCACAAGAACATTTCCCACTTCAGGTACTGATCTCTGGGGAATGTTGGGTTTGACATCGGTCCTTTCACTGTCATTGCTCCCAGCTGACTCTTCTTTTGGGCAGCACTGGATAAACCAAGACAGATCCTCAAGAACCATCACACACTGCATGGAAAGTTGCTGCAGTCTGTCAGTCCAGTGTCGAGTACTGTCCTGAGGAGGAAATGCTGCATTGTATTCTCTGTCAGTAGTCAAGCTAGATTCTATCTCGTGTATACAACTCAGGAGGTTCCTAGTTAAGAACAAAGAAAGAGAAGTTAAAATCACTGAGTTTTGCTATACTGCCTTTTTTAAAAACTCTAGCCTTAACTAAATTAATTTTTAAAAAAATCTAGATAATGTCTCCTGGAAAAACTAAAACAGTAGTTTGGGTTTTTTTTAAAGGTTATTTAGTTAGTGATTTTTTTCCCCCTCCCTGAACTATGAAATACTACAAAGCCCTGTAAATGTGATTTGCTATGGAAGTCATAGTAACGCAGTTAAGTGTTCTGAAAGTTTTACTATTCCTTTGACTGTAAAGCTGAGGAGTTTGTTTAGTTGGGTGTTGGGAAAAGAGAAACAGGAAGGAATTATAGACATGACTGCTAGCCAAAGATGCTAAGGACGAAATTAAAATGAAAGCACTGCTTCAATGAAGTTAGAGAAACCGATTTAACAAGCCAAAAGACATTCCTCACCTGATAAGAAAAAGACCCTGATAAGACCCTTCTCCCTCTGTTTCAACAGGAAGGGTTAGAAATGGGATTTAGATAGCAAAATGCATGGAAATATAGTGATTCCTATAGGCTGCACGCAAATGTACTGCATTAGTATACTTACAAAGATTGGTTGGTGAAGGGACAGAATATGCAATGTATAGAAAGTTATATAAGCTACAGTAAAAGAGTTTACTCTCTTGCTCTTTTAAGCTCGTAACACTCTCTTACTCTTTTACCTCTTACTCTCTTAACTCTCTCAAAAATCTCTTGCTCTCTTACTCTCTCTCTTAACTCTCTCAATTCCTGAATCCTCTTAGATTGTCCCTTGTCCATGTCCTCTTCCCCATGCTCTACCCCTTTTTCCTATTGTTCCCTCTGAGCCTGCTCTGAGCTGCATCTGGCAGAGCTCTCTCACCCACACCCTAAAATAAACTACAAGATTCAGATTCCACTATAGAAGTCTCTGCCGTGTCCTGACCGTCCGCACCCGAGGGATCCTACAGTTGGGATTTTCTGTTTATTTGGTTTTTTCCAGTTTCCTGGAGTTAGAATAAAATTTGCACCAGTAATCCCCAGTCCAGAATTCCTTCTCTGTACAATGGTACTAGCTCCTAACCTGACTTGTAAAAGTTTCACGGACTACAGAGTGCTGAGCACAAACATGCTCAACAGAGGTGGCATTTGCAAGGAGTCTGATGACTCAAGCAATGAAATGAAAAATCACATCAAATAACAAAATTCTTATACACTTCTTCTTTTACAGTTTTGACCCAATATCCAGCCTTTCTAGAATTTTTCTTTGTAAGCTGTTGATGCTTTATTTATGTTGGCACAAGATAACATCCAGATAATTTATTTTCCTCAGGTCAAGCCAACAACTTCAGTGTAAACAGAATTAACACAGGCCAGTACCAAACTAGGAAGATATAACAATCTGTAAGTTTAATGGCTTAACTGTGTAATTAACTACAGGAATTATTTCACATATATGCCTTACCTGTTCTACAAAATTATTTTGCTTCCAAAATACTGGCTGCAGTGATAGGATAAACTTAAATCTTTTCTATCTAGGCTTAATTGAGGGGAGGAGAAATATAAGGAAGCAGAGGAAAAAGCTGTTATTTTCTTCTACCTTATTTTCCATCTTTCTTGAACTGATTTGCTTACTGTCAAAACTTCTTGCCAACATTTAAACATTGAAAGATGGGAAATACCTGAGCAAGATCCACTGTTCTGTCACTGCAGTAAGAGACTGCCTCTGTCTCACAAGCACCTGCATGAGGTGTGCAGTGAACCCTTTGCATCGTTCAATGCTACCCAGTCCAATATCCTAAACAAAACAGAGACAGAAAAAGTCAGAGGGAACAGTTAGATAACAGCAGTTTCTGTGCCTCCATTTCACTGAACAGGCTGAAAGATTATGGTTTAACTGAACAAGTCTTAATAGGCAGACCAGAGTTACAATTATTACAGTTTCCCCATCTTCACCTTTCCTGCATACAAGTTTGTTTTTCAAGTGACTTCTGCAATAGTCACATTACATTTTACTCCACTGCAGCAATTCTTAACAGGAATTTGGTTCCAGTATTAAGTCTTATACAAATAATGACTAAAATCTGAAGAGATAGGAGCCTAAATGCTTTACATTCATGACCAATGCTATAAGCAGATATACTGACAATTACTTACACTCCTTTCATCAGAAGTGTCAGTCACGTCTTAAAGCTCAGAGTAAATGGTCACAACACAGAGCATAACTGATCAGTCACATTCCACCATTTGTATCCAGTATCAGGTGTGACTTTGATAAGATCATGTTGTAAAACAAGGGGTAAAGCATAGAGAGGGGAAGAACACCTGGAAGAGATGCTTTTTTCCTGAAATTCTGGAAAAGTGGTTCTGGTCTCATTTGTCTGTTCTGCTGGCTTTAGACCAATCTCTAAATTTAGAAATATATTAGCATTTTTTGTACTGGACACAGACTCCAGTTACACCCAATTATAAATATCAACTGTTTTTTTCAAGAACACTGAATAACATTGGGTTTATTCTCCATACGAGTTTGGATTCAGCATTTAATGAGTTTCTTCATGCACAAAAAGTAGCAGGTAGGGATCTGCTGGGATGAAAGATACTGTACACTGAAGAGATTATTAACTTCTTTCCCTGAACTGATTTTGTCCCTTCATAAAACAGCAGGTTACAACAGGCTGCATTTAACGAGCGGTACGAAAGCGTCATATTTAATGTGATATTACACAACACGGCATTATCTCCTCCCATCACTTTTTTACTACGAGGAAATTTCAGTCCAAGCTGGTAAAATGAAGCTACCAGAACTAAGATTCTGGTTTTACTTTGCTGGGTTTACCTTGGCAGGTGCTAACAGTGCTGTCTGCAGCCGAGAGTGACGCGCAAGTGACCGATAGAAGTACTTCTGGCATCCATCCCAGGCAGAAGAAATCTCTGTCAGTAACCTGGCAGAGCACAAAGAATTATGGTATTAAAAAATACCTCGGCATCCCAAAGCCACCAGGTCAGCTCCTCAACCCAATAGCTTTGCCTGAAATTTGTTGTTTTGAAAATGCATCGATCTTGCAATTCTTCATTTTCTCTAAAAATATTCTAGTCTTAAGAAAACACTTACTTTTAAAAAGAAATTCTAAGGAACCCCTAAGCAATAGCAACAAGATCTCTATCCTTGAATACCATTTAATGAGTTAATAGTAATACTGTTCTTCTTCCCTCCATGCAACTAAATCCAGCTTCATACAGAAGCCTTTATTTTCGCCCTGATACATAAACTAAATGTTTGCATCCCAAAAGGACAATAACCAGCATGTCTCAATGACAAAAAAGCACTTGCTGACAGAAAAACTATTACAAAAAATCTGTAAAAACATCTTTCCCCTAAGAAAGCATTTCCACTAATGTCCACTTTGAAGTGTATGTATTTTCTCCTGAAATATTCCATTATTTAATGAAGACAAAAAAATTAAGTAATTCCTCTAAATCACAGCTCACCTTCAACAAAATCATTAGCAGTTTAAACTCTAATATTGCGCTGGCAAGCATCCAGGCAAGTCTGGATAGTGGAGGGTTAACCGAAATCTAATTCATGGAAGGAATGAAACTGAGGGTACAGTTGCTGAAGTGCAAATTCAGAAAAAAAAAGAAACTAAAAAACCCCCAAATCCTTGCTCAGTTGTACATGCCAAACTGAGAAGTAATGGGAGGAAGGGAATATGCAAAATCCTAAATTAATTACCACCCAGAAATCCCAGTCTAAACCAACATATCATAAGTTCTATATATCAAAGCTGCAACTCACACAATCTGAGGGTAAAAGGCCCCGTGTACATACGTGGCATCCAGTTCATGTGTACAATTCACTGCAGCCAACGCACTACACAAGTCCAGTGGACGAAGGTAGTGAACTTCCTGGCAATCTTTGGAGCGAGACCAAGACAGACCTTTCCGGTAGGACAAACCTGGAACAGCATTTCAGCACACATCCTTTGATACCCTTGTTTTTATATAAAAAATGTCACTCATACAGTTGGTAGTAAGCCATCAAATGTTCTTATTTCGACAAGTCTTTGAACATGCTACGAGTTTTGTAATGGAAGAACACATTGTAGCTGAGCTATCTTGAGCTGAACTACATAGCTGAAGTAAGACCTGTGTACATTAAGGTGTTTTCACTGTCCCATGTCCTTTAAGGAAGCTGAGTTAGGGATCATGAAAAGGCTGATGAATGAGGAGGGTAAATGTGTTGCCTTTTATCGTATTATGGTAGGTTTAGATATATTGGCAAAGATAGTAAAATGCTCAAAAATTCAGTACTTTTAAACCAAGCCTATTTTTAGTTGAAGCTCACCTGTTTTAGTGAGGCTTTTAAAGAGATCTGACAAAGCCCGTTGCTTCTGCATCTGAATATGCTTTGCCTCTGATTTCTGCTTCTCCTTAGTTGCTGTCTGATCAAATGTTAAATTCTGCAGTTCAGCTACAGAAACAATAATACCACCTGTATAGAAGACAGCAGAGAAAGGGATGAGATTGAAAACTTCATGTACGCAAAGCAGCTGTGGGAAGAAACTCCAGGAAGACAGCTATATATCTGCACTTCTTCCTGATTGGTTCCATTTATGTTATAGAGGTCAACTTGGAATGGATATCACAAGAAAACCTAACCTGTGAAGTGGTCGAGATTTTCCACCAGATTTAAGAATGAATTCTTTTCTGTAACTGCTGTACACATTTTCTTCATTTTTTTGGTCAGCTTAGACAGACGATACTGAAGAGATTCTGTATGAAATGTAATGGCATCCTGACATTCCGGGAGTGCCCTCTGAAAAAAAAAGGAAGAAAATTACACACATATATTGAAAGGTCTTGTTTGATCACTAGGAGTAAATCACTTTTAAAAAAGGGCTGTCATCTAAAACCCCACAACATGTTCATATGACTCTTTTATCAGTTCAGCACCAACACTTGAGAAAAATTACACATGTATGTCAGGCAGACATAAATTTTGAAAACGGTAAAGCAAATGAAAGATGCTATGATCTTACTGTTCTAGGTGTTTGTTATATACCTCTATGAAAAAGGTAAGTGCTACTTCAGGTCAGCTTCCTCTGCCTTCTAAGTTTAAAGGCATTAACTTAAATCACTAATGCCCCCAAGGTGTCAGGTAAGAATACTCTCACTTACTTTCCACTAGACATGAATTTTGTTCTTAAAGAACAACAAAAACAGTGTGCAAGTAGAAATTACTAAATAATGGAATTAATTTCTCAGCACATCCAAAGCTTTTCCCTTTTTTTTTTTTTGGTTAAATTTATTTTTCTTGTTCAATTTCAATTGTTTGCATGCATCTTCTTTAAGGAATGAAGACAACATGAAACAGCAAGAAGTGAAGCAATAACACTGTTAATTATCAGTAACAGGCTTACAAATCACTGACCAACAAACCAAACTCTCAATCAATCAAACACATTAGATTTTCATTAGATTTTGTGCCTCTGTACAGGACATGAGCAGGATCAGCCCTGCTCCTGGTGTGAAGAAACCGAACAAAGCTAAGGGTAACTCAGCACTTGCCACTCACCACCAAATTTTGATAAGTTATGACTGTCTCCTTGCATCTTGTTAATAAAAACTAATGATATGAAGGAATCTCTTTCAGGAAGAAAGTTAGCTGACTTCCTCTCTGAGCTGGGCAAATTATTTAGAGACATACTAAACTGAGACTTTGTGGAACAGGATTTACCATGCATCAGCTTGTCCAAGGAAAAGGTTCACAGCTTACAAACTGTCACTCAACAGCAAACATATGACAACACAGTGCACTCCCTTATCAGTATCCAAGCCAAAAGTGGTTTAATATTTAATCACAGCTTATATACACACAATTCCTACAGCTACATAATTATTTGTTTGGCCCCTGGCTTAAAAAAAAAAAAAAAAAAGGGTAATAATAATAATAATTTCAACTCCCCGGCTATTCTACTTCATTAGTAGGGAAGTAACAAATTGCTGTGGACAATATGTAAGCAAATTGGAGATGAAATGTGTAACTGCTTCATTTCTGTGTCAGAGCACAGATATAGTGCCAGATCAGTACAGACCATGCTTGCCATTCCATGCTGCATTCCCAACCCATCTGCAGTGCTGCATAACACTGAACACAAGTAAGACAAAAAAGGTTTATGATAGATTCAACAGATTTGACACGTAAGATTTTCCTACATAAATCAGTGAAAAGCAACATATAGATGAGAATAGAGAAACTATTCTTTCCACACTTAGAATAACTAATTCAGTCACCTTGGTAACTTCTGTTCTAGCAGACAGAACCTTTCTTAATATGTTGTTTAACCTCTGAATTTTGGTTTCTTTGTCATCACATTCTTCTTGCTTTTGCATGCAGTCCAGCTGCTCTTCCTTTCCAATTTCCACCAAGGCAGGCTGACATGGCTCATCCAGAACAACTTCAAACTTCTTCATGAATTTAAAGAGAGTTCTAATTACCAAATGAAAGCAAGAAAGTTACTGGGTTTTGTCATCCTGGAAATCTCTCAGCTGCTGGAAAGAAATGTTTTCACTGTATTATGAGCAGAAGAAATATTTCTGCATTCAAATGCAACATCATAGAAATATCATCTAGAAGGAAGGTTTAAAAAAAGGGAGCTTAATTTTAAGTTCTGACTTACCTGCGTATTTTTTCAACTGACTGTTTTATAGCCCAGAAGCTGACATCGTTCCACCTGGAAATCTTCACAAATTCCTATTGGGAAAATAAATAATCAATGGGATTACTTATGTAAATAAAATGAAGTATTTCCATATCAAAGATGAACTTTAAACCTAATCAGCTATGATGATTTGCTAGACTTGAAATGCAACACATTTTAGTAGGTAAACAAATTATTGCACAGGCATCTTATTCTTATTGACATACATATCTGCACTGCATAAAAACTGCTGCAAAATCAACAGGAGCTTCACCCCTGGGTAGAATCCTTCATAGATAAATGGCACTGATCAAACATGAAAGCTTTCAATCAACCTTTCCCCCACCTCAAGAATTAATTCTTGCCAAAAATACCATTAAGTTTAGTGGGGATTTCAGTGGCCAACAGAATGATTATAGACAAATTCAAATAGTATCTGCTCTGCTGTTCCTTTGATTGGACCATTTTGTTGTCTGAGCCAAGTTTTCTTTTACCTTAAGTTCCTTTTCTATGGGCTGACGAAGTTCAGTGATCTTGGCCTCAACACACTCTGAAAACTGCTTATAGTAATTGTACAGATTCCACAGGATGCTGCACAGAACACCTAGACAGGAAAAGGGACTGATGATGATGTTGATGATGATAACAATAATAATAGTAGTAACAACAATCATCGTCATCATGCTTCTTTTACAAGAGGACATTTTTCATTATCATTACAATACACCCCTGTTCTTTTTGGAAGCTTAGCAACACCAAAAGATGGGGTAAATTGACCAACAGGAAAACAGAAAAACAGCCCCACTGGCTTGTGTTCTATTTATAAGCTTAGTGACCTGTCTGGAAAGTCTGAACACCTGATGGTGAGGTTGTTGTACAGATAATTCAACACAGGTAATGGTAACAACTTACCCTTTTCTGCCACTTGAGGTATCAGCAAGACGTGGCAGTGGAAAACCAACAGTACCTGGAGCCGTGCATGAAACTCTCCCAGACTAGAGCCTTCAATGAAAGCCTGTAACGTGCTGACCACTGTTTTCAGATCCATTTGCTCAGTTCCTGAACATTGCACCAGAAATGTAGAAATAACATGAGAGAAAACAAAAAACGGCAGAACGTCGACAGGAAAATTGTTGTCTGATCTCTATAACTTTCAGTAAAATATCAAGTCTCAATTAGGAAAAGTTCAAAACAAAACTGGAAAGGGGCAGAGAGGGGAAGATTTCTCATTTAATAATAAGTAAAACCAACAAACACCACACTGGAAGAAGGGAAAGGGAACAAGAAGCAGCATTTAAGATAGGGACTGAGAAGGTCAGTTATATGTCGAATTTCAGACTCTAATGAGTATTTACAGAATACTTGCTGTTCTTGATGAATGAATGGCTTTTTTATGATGAGCCCTACTACAAGTGGGTCACTGCCAGTTCCTTAACTCCTCAAAGTCATGAGGACAGAAACAGACCAGAAGAATCTGGTAGAGAATACAGTGTCTTTGAGTATTGTCAGTAGAAGAAGACATGCTGGAGATGTCTTGGAGATGTAATATAACCCAAGGATCTGAAGCTCATCAAGTGCATTTAAGTAGTCATGAGATTGGAAACTCGGCCTCAAAGCCAGATAATACTGCTTTCATTTTCACAATTCCATTAAGTTTGCAGGAAGCAAGGTGCTGCCCCCATTCCCCTATTTTATGTAACATGAACATGTGCAGACAGATTTGCTAAGAACAGTACATATTAAAACCTACTTACCCTTTGTGCTTTATACAGAAGGTTAAAAGCAGTTCAGCTGGGATATGAATTATACTTGCTGCAGCTACAAAAATGAGGCGTCTTTTGCAGTTGCAGATGGAGGCTTTCTACCCTCCAAATCTGTTTGAAATGTCTGTATATGCATGATGTAGAGCCATCACAATTCTACTTTCTTGTAGATGTTTTTTTACAGCTATCATTTCTTTACATCACAACAAAGGCCCTATGAGTCACAAGTGGTTTCAGAAATATACACAAAATTCACTTCACATGGAAACCCCTACATGATCATGGAATTTACTGTAGGGCAAAGAACTACACCTGAAAGTGCACTGTCAAATTGTGGCATTTAGGACCTTAGTCATACATCCTTAGTAATTTCTGGAACTGCATCACATACATTTTAAGGCTAGCACTCACCTTCTGTGTTTGCCTCTGTCTGCTCTTGAACATACTTCTCAATCATCTGATAGATTGAGAACCAGTGCTTTGCAGATTTCTCCACGTGCTGCTTCATAATATTGTCCAAACTTACTGACCAGCAACTAGAAACAATAAGGGAGAGATAAATCAGAACTATCATGGGGAGTTTGAGTTCAAAACAACAAAAATTTGTTTTCTAGTAAACTAATGGAAAATTTAGCAGGATGAAAGAATCTGCACATAAGCTTCATATATACAATCAGCTTCCGAGGATCGTGGTTTTGCCAACACTATTAAATATGAGAGAAGAAAAGAAGGGAGGGTAAAGCAAAATTCATCAGAGGCAGGTTCAAAAGTTTATTTTCTCAGAAATTGAAGTAGACTTTTAGAATTCCTGACTGTGGCATACTCTGGCTATAAAAATTTTACATGGTCTTAAACAGAAGACTGGAATAATTCAGAAGACAGAATAACTTTTAAGGATAATTTAATGATGGTCATTAAACAGACAAAACTGTGTGGGCTCAAGAAACCCTAAGATGAAAACAGGAGAGCACTGGGAAAATATTTTTTTCTATTTCTCCTGAGGCAAATATGTAGAGTAACCACAGCCTGGACATGCTCATTGTGATGCACTGCAGCTCCTCACTGGTGGTCTCTTTTCCCCACGACAGATAGACAGACAGACAGAAGCATGTTCCACAATTAAGGCAAGCCTGTATTGGAATGTGCCACCATGGGGAGATGAAACTTTACAGCATCTAAAGAAAAGCAGCATGGAAGGACAATTCTTACTTCAGCTCCAATCTACGCCACTGAATAATCAGCTGTGTGACCAGATCAAGATGCTTCCGCAAGGACATGGCCCGACTGGCGTTTTCCTCCCAGTCCTAGAAAAGAAAAGTTCCCCTTTACACAAAGCCAGGTATTAGTCACTGCCTGGCAAAACTCACTGCATTACTCTGGATCACTGGGTTCTTGCTCTTTAAACTCGCAACATGGAGCAAGTTAACCTCCCCAAATCCCGACAAGAAGACAGCTGTCATGTACTGTGTTTGTAACATGGTACCAAACACAGGTAAGGAAACGTCAAAGAGAAAAATTAACTTTCCCTTAGCCTTCTTTTTACCTGTGCCTTTGAAAGAAGAATTTCCAAGCCATTCAGAAACTTTGAGAGAGGACTAGAAAGTGGAAAACTCTGGATTCTGTCCATCACCACTAAGAGCTGCAGAATAAAACAAAAACCATTCAGCCCTTAGTCACTGCACTTCAACAGGAGAAACTATGAAACTGAGTTCATTTTAGGAGCATAACCGACCCTTGCAAGAGGTAAGAGCAGTTTTTTTTTCTTTTTTTACATTTTTAAACTGCTTTCTTTATTTAGTATAAGCTCACTAGGAGTTCGGTAGGGCAAACACACTTGGGGAAGGGAGCACTAATGACCTAATGCAAACAGTTCCTGTGGAATCTGAGTTTCTCCATTACCCCAAGAAATGCAACCCAGGGACAATATAGATGCCATAAGAGGGACTAAAAATAATTATTCTAAAGCATTATGGAAGAAAGAACTTCAGAAAAAACAGAAGAAACAGCAAGACCTCAGGTATCTTTAAGCTATGGCAGACTGAAGATTACTTAAAACTTTAAGTTCAGACTTGGCAGAATCACACTTTACATTTCATAACTAAAATAGAACAGCTATATATTTAATACACAGAATAATACCTATACCTCTTATGAGTAAGTATGACTTCAAAGCATCTGCATAAGTAACACAGACAACAACATCTGGGCAAGCTTACCAATGTGTAGGCACACATCTATGCATATCTATCCACATATTCACACATAAATGAAATCCTAAAATGCTCCAGTTCTGCCCAAATATTTGTTGAGGTGCTTTTACCTGCACAAGTACGGGATGTTCTGGCCATTCCTGCAGTAGCCTATTTATTTCCTTAGCAAAATTGTCAAGTACAGGTTGGCACTGTCGGACTTGCTGAATATTGGGATGCTGGTAGAAGTCATAGGGGCCATCTTGCTGCAGCACAAGATCTGACTCTACTTCCTCAAAGAAGGTATTGTGAAGAAGAGTGCTCAGCAGAAGTTGGCTTCCCAAAAGACTGTCATTCATTTCGGCACCTAGGAAGCAAGTAAGGAAGACATCACACATGCTAGAAGTTCTTTTCTGAATAGATAAAGTTGGAGTTTTTTCCTCCCTGTATCCCAAGCCCTAGCAAGTTATGTTTTACAAGGATATAAGACTATACCACTGGAACAATGAGGTGGAATACGGAACATGAGACAGAGTTTATATCCTCTATTTAATCAGATATTTCTATGAAAGTACTCTGAACATTGTAAAGGTGAGTTGTAATCCTGTCAAAAGAACACAGTTCCTCTGTATATAAATTTACATCAAGGAGATATTACTGTAGAGCAAGGCTCTCTGGAAAAGTAATCCAACACACAAAAAAACTCCCACATACATTATGGCTCAGGTGCAAACACAAATATAAGGTACTGTAGAAACAACAGCCCTTATTTGCTTCATCTTATTTACACAAATGAATTTATTAGATCAGAATTTAAATACATAGCCGTGCTTTAACAAGTGATGATTCTGAGTTTTAACACATTGTTAAAACAATTTACACACCAGGATTTCCAAAATTCAGGGTGAAAAAACCCCCACAATACCTTTTTTCTTTTTACTTTATATACACAAGCTAAATTTAAACCAGATCTTTAATGAACTTCATTAAATAAATTTTTAAACTGTGTTGGTCTTTTATATTATAAAAGGGAATTTTAAAAATGCATAGAAGAATAAAAATCAAAGCATGCCATGAGACAGTTCTGAACATGGGGAAAATTCTCTGGAAAAAGGATTTTCAGTTTTGTGCATTTTCCCCATAACAGATGTGTTCCATGACCCATAATGAATTATTTTGAAACAAATCATTACAAATCTAAACCTGCATATCTGAAATACTGCTAGCAGTCTTACCAATTAGAGGATAGAATTGTGACACCAGGCATGCACCAGTCTGATAGCAGGAAATAAATGTACTGAAGTAATGTTTGGCTTGATGAGAAGGCTGACTCTGCTGATACCACAGGGATCGAGCAAAGTTTAAGCACAGCTGCTGATGAACCTTCATTACTGTTTGCATAGAGCTCTTGGACAAAAGAGCTCTGTCAACTTCCAACTGGTCTTCCACTGGATCTTCAGTTTCCATTTTTTCTTCTAGGCTTGGCTGAGCTGTGATATCTTCAAAATCCTGCAAATTACATTATAATCAGAAGTAAATGTCCATTTCTCCCTTTAATGAAGAATGAATTAACCCTCTCCCTGTCTCCTCTTTTGCTTTTTTTGGCATTGCAATGATATGACAATGATTTGCAGCTGGTACCATATAGACAGACTGCCAGTCTGAAACTGAACACAGGTGTACAGAACATTTCAGAGCATAACTACAGCAGGTAGGAGCACAGTACAGTGATCCCTGAGCTGCTGCCAACTAAAACCCTTTGCAGAAAAAGCAGCAGCAGCTGTGTCTGCTGATAAACCACCTCAACACTGTGTGGTTGCTTGAGGACCTGAACTGCTTTATTTAATCAAGGAAATCAGCCTTCTCCACAGGCAATAGAACCTCAGATGACCTTACTTGCTAAATAAATATAATTCCATCTTTTTACAAGTAACTATATTATCATACAATTATATGATTTGGGATTATTCACCCAAATCACAGTACACTAAAAGTCTGGAAATTAATCTCAAAAATTGTTTTCACCCAGAAGGTAAAATGAACTACGAGCACATAACTTAATACGTATTAAAATCTACCCTCATCTGACTTTTGGTTGAAGGAAAAGCTGTTTCATTTCTCATGCCATTTATAGCACTTATTTTCAGGAGCAACTTCAGATGCAATTTTTGCATTTCTTAACAGAGTTGCAGCTATTACCTTTTCATGAAAAGGAAATCTCCTCCTGAATTCTTCTTCTTCCTCTTCTTCCTCACTCTGTCCTTTCCCATGCATTTTGCTTTTGTACCTGTACAGGCTGCGTTCCATTGCCTCCTTTTCTTGGGCATGGCGTTCCTGTTCATCCCATTCATTTACAATCGCCTAAGGAAACACAAACCAAGATGATTCTACACATGTTAACCTTCAAGATTAACTCCTGTTCCATCAGTGGGGCATCTATTTTGCTTGGCTCTTCCCTTCTCTATGGTCTACAACAGTAGAAATCAAAGCCATCTAACATTTGTGAATTGCCCTCTTAACAAGCTAATGAGGAAAATGCAAAGACAATATGCAACAGAGTACTTGACCAAGTTCTAATCTCCTGTCTCAAACATTTTATAAAGAAACTCTAAAAAGTTTGCATTAGGGTGGGTTTTGAGTGCATGTCCACTTTTGGGTTTTGTTGTTTGGGGTTTTTCTTACATAAATAAAATTTTTGCTAATCATTACAGGCTATTGTTTCATGACTTGATAAATTCAAACAAGTTAATCCAGTATATTAGATTGTTTTACAGTTAATTGGGAAAAAAATTAAAAGATTTTAAAGAACATCATACTAATAATTATTAAGATAAGGATCTCTAGAGATCATCTAATCCAACGCCTCTACCATGGGCACGGATCTCTTCTACTACAGACTACAGGTTGCTCAAAGGCCCATCCAATCACTCCCAAACACTTTCAGGGTCGCAGCATCCACAGCATTTCTGGACAACCTGTTCCTGTGTCTCACATACACATTTTTAAACCATTCCTCTCATTCCTGATCTAGATTTACCCTCTTTCAGTTTAAAACTGATATGCATTGTTTCTGCAAGCCTCAGTAAAAAGTGTCCTTCCCTCCTTTTTATTAACCCCTTTTATATACTGAAAAGCCACGAAGTCTCCTCACAGACATTTCTTCCCCTAGCTGGATAATCCCAACTCTGTCAGCCTTTCTACCCAAGAGGGGTGTTCTAACCCCCTGATGATTTCTGTGGCCCTCCTCTAGAAATGTTTTAACAGATCCATGTCTTCCACAGGGGACAAGTTCAGTGCTAGACTCCCAGTTGTGGGCACCCAGAGCTTACCCGACACAGATGTCTGAAGAGCTGCAGAGATTTCTGGTCCATTTCTCCTCTGGATAGTACATGGCATTGAAGATGCAACAAAGCATTCACCAGGAGCTGTTCCAGAGTTGGGGAAGGCTGCTCAGCTCCCTCAGATCCTCCCTCACAGTGCTTCAGAGAGAACTTTTTAAGTCCATTAAGTACCCCAACTGAATTCACCGAGCATAAAATTTCTGCCCGGGAAAAGTAAGTGGGAAGGGCACGGCCAACAGAAGGAAATGCCAACAAAGAAGTGAGGAGGTTGGCGAGATCAGCTGGGCACACAGAGCTCTGCAGCACTGCATGCGCTTCAGAAGCCACTAATCGCATGCCGTGTTGCAGCTGCAGGATGGCAGCTTGGAGGGGAATGATGGCATCAGGGAACACAGCATACTCCTCTGCCAGGTGTTTTCTAAACTGATGGTGGGATTGTTGCCAGGATGCCTCTTCATTTAACAGGTTCTGTGCAGCCTGCAGGGATTTAGGTCTCTCTCCACGGAGGAACTGCAGAAGGCGGGCTAGAAGGTCTTGGACTGAGGAAATTCGTGCTATGCTGTTGATGTACTGGTGAGCCTCTTGGTATAAGCCATCATACAGTGGAGCTGGGGGCCTGAAGGCCTTCCTTCTAGAAAGGCTGCTTATTTGCTCCTTTAATCTTTGCATTCTTTCATGCAACAGCCTGTTAAAAGTAAGACTGACCAGCTCAGACATGGAAATATGTTTCATACAAACTTGTTTAAATAGATCTAACTAAGCAATTAGATACAGGAAAATATTAATCTGCTAGTTTGCGTGAAACAGCAAATAAAGAAAAACAAGGGACAGCATTATAGCCCACAGGTGTAGATTTCTTCTCTCCCTGTACTTCAACAAACTTCAAGTACTTTTTTCTTGCTATCTACCTTACAGCTCTGTGAGCATTAAGGAAAAAAACCGAACTATCACCACAAGCAATTGGTAAAACTCAGCCATTCAGAACCTATTTTCAATGATTATCGTTCTCTTTAAGCAGTAGCATGGAACTACCAGTTCTTCTATGTGGAAAATAATGAAATCAAAAATTCCTATTAGAAGTGGAAAATAATGAATAACAGGCAGGTTTTATCTCCATATACGTGGAACACGCCTGGAAAACTGCAGAAAACAGCTGTCTTTGCTTAAAATTTTCCTCTCAAGTTCCTGGAATTTAACACACCTGCAGCAACATAGGCAAAGGCTATTGCTAAAATACATACAGGAAGACTTCTCCCCAGTAATATCAGTTAAAGAACTTTGCAATATAGCACTGGCATGTATAATGGCCTTGAGAAACTACAGTCATAGACCATCCATTTAATTTCAATTGATTGATAATACTGTCAAATTTTAAGAAAAGTAATTTAAATGTATGGCGTTGTTTTCACTTCCAGGTATGGTTTCAGCTTTATCACTAAATGATGGCCACTGCTTTAATTGTTCTATTTACAGCAGTACAAAGCATAAAGACAATTCCTTACTGCACATAAAGAGCACAGCTTCTTCTCTACCACCTCAGTATGTAAACTGAAACTTTAAAACCAGCACCTCTGGTTTCTACAGAAAGAGAGAAAAATGGTAAAGCTTAAGAGCCTGAGCACACAAAGAGGACATGTCCACCAGTGCCTGGGTGTTACCTGATATGGGGATGTAGGCAGTTGCTGACTGCTTCATCTTCAATACTTTTTCCTGTATGCAGCTGGGATGAAAAATCATGTGTTTTCCATTCACACTCCAGCTGGTGTAACTAAAGAGGAAAGAATAAACCATTCACAGTGGTTCTGATTTTAGTAACCAAGGAAAAGCACACCAACTTCTTGGACATTAAAACAATTTCTAACTGCTTTTAGAAGAAGTTCTTCTTTCACAAGAAGTTCTAACTGTATAGTTTAAAAATCATGACCAAGCCAAACTCCTCTGCAGTGATTTTATACATTACAAAGGTAAACGCCAACTTGGCTTTATACTCACCTCTTCTTTTGAGTATTTGAGCTTGTATTCTCTTTTAACAGCTGGATCAAACCTAGTCTGTGGAAGCCACATCTGGATCTGCACCAAGCCAATGCTCACCCAGAGGCTTCCTCGCCAAGCTGTCTCTGGTAACTCCTGAAGCCCTTCCCCATAGAACTGATGCAAGCAAGTGAGAAGAAGAAACAGGAATTCTTTAGGAAGCAATTCCTGATCAGTGATGCTTTCAAGTATCTTGAGAAGGTACTCATATGCAACAGGATCTTTGAAGTAGAGCTTCTCACAGCACTCCAAAAATTCATTTTGAAGATCCATTGGAATCAGATCTACCAGGGCAGAGAGCTGTCTGCTTAGCATTATTCCTTGCAGTCTAGCATCTGTGTGTCTGGAGAAAAAGGAATGAGAAAACGTTGACACACAGTAAGCAACCTTCTGTAACAGGCCTGATTTAAATAACATACATGTGGAAGAGAGGTCTTAATACCTAAAATCTGCTGTTGAAGAGACAGCCAGGTTGGTCCACAGCGCTGTGCTCACTTTGTGAAGCTGCTGTGCTCTCTCCTTCCATTCTCCCAGTGTTACATGGGATGATGACAATACAGGAAGCCCACTCACATCCCACTGGCTTGTCTTGCTGCTGCTAGTTAGAATTTCAAAGAAGCACTTTGAGAAAACAGCTCGGGTCAAAATGCCTGGGCCCTAAATTAAGAGATTGAGAGTTAGATTTTTCAGAGGCAACTTGCACTGACTATGCTAGAACTTACAATACTGCTTTAGAAAACTTCAATTAGTCAACAAGAGCATTCAGCCTAGAATTTGATTAGGTCAGAAGAGACAAACCTTCATGGAACGGTTCACATGGGATTTAGAGAAGTTGTTTTCCTCTGTTGCAGGCAGTGGCCTCCAAGTCAACCAGTAGTCTGGGTCTGTGGTGAAAGTACTACTCCAAAAGGATGCTAACACAGCATTAACTAGCTGAGATGACAGAAGAGAAATTTCTTCAGGGGATATCTAAGGAGAAACAAAAACCTAGAGGTGAGAATAATGTACAGGGAGCAAAAGAGAATTAAGCACACACATGTATAAAGAAAGTACGATTCTGTTTTTCTAATAGGGATAGTACAAGATACTCTCCAAAATCCTTTCACATTCACAAAGCATTTGCTTGCATTTTCTCAATGAAGAGTAAACTTCCTGAGGTCAGCACTGCCTCCTGTCTGTGAAATGTGCACCATGTTTACAGAGCAAGCAGTTAGAATACAGCCTGTAGTCCACGACTGTGCAACCTTTTGTTATAATACACAAGGGTGTAAACCATCCAATAATCTGCTCTGAAGCGCTCAAGGTGAACTTGTTGTTTACTGTGCTACCACTGTATCATAAATATTAAGCAGAGTTATTAAATGTTCTACAGAAAATGCACCAGTCTGTTTGATTTGCAACAGAACAAAAAAAACTTTAGGGGGAAAGCATTTTTGAGTGCAAAATTACTTTGAATACTAAGATACAACCAGGCTGGCACCTGCCATCCAAACAATTTCCCATCTTCCATTAGGTCACGGACAGATACATGGACAAATACCAAGCAAAATCATACAGAACTATGCTATTTAAGCCTTTTATTTTAAGACTTTGTATTTTATCTTTCTAGATAGTGTTTTAATTACATTTTCTCAAAGCTTGCAGTTAATAACCTTTCTTGTTAAAAAAAGGAACAGTTTTTGTCATGCAGAGGTAGAAAACCTGCATGTCAATGATCTTAGTGATATACATATTTTGAAGAACCTTTGAAAACGTCAGCAAAATTAATTAAACTAAAGATTTGATTTAACTAAATTAAAATAAAACTTGTTCTTACTTCATTAAGGTGCAACAAGTGCCACAGTCCAGAAAGCTGGTGAGAAGCAGATGGTGTAAACTTCAGAGAAAAAGCTATGAACTGAGCTAGATCTGAACAGCTGCTTAATTCTTGACTGCAGTTCTTCCTGTAGCAGGTAAAAAAAACCCCAAGAACCTAAGCAGTGCTTAAGCAGGGCACATTAAATAAAACACTTGGATAAATTAAGAAAAGAAATTAAGAATGGCAAGCAAAGTCACCAAAAGGTTAGAATGACAGCGTTTCAAATGTTGGGAACGAACAAGCACTTAAGTAATACTTAAAACATTTGAATCCCTCAAAGGTAACAAAACCTAAACATAGCAAAAAGGGGGAAAAGGGTAATCTCCTGTAGCTATAAGCTCCATGTTGAGCAAAACAAACAAAACATTTGGGAACAAACAGTTTTCTAGCTTAATAGCTTTTGTGAAAAGCCATAACTTTGATGAACTTAAGAGTGAACCCGTGGTTCTAAGAGTCTCATTACACAAAAAATTACTTTCACTGAAATCCATGAATAGCTTTCTTTTAAGGAATGTTAAACCAGACAAAAAGACAAACACTCAGCCCCTTAAAACAGCACTACCATTTCTTTAATTAATAATGTTAATTGAAACCATGATTCTATGTGTGTACAGTTTACACAAAAGGAAGCACGTGTGCTAATCTACGTCCTTCGTCTCCAGGTCTAATTCAGCTTTTCTGCAGCAGCCCCCAGCAACACGGTACAAACATCTTCTCTTGATTCCTAATACACATATATTTGTGTGCTGTATAGGTATATATGCATGTACACATATGTATATAAATTACAATACACACAGGTGTATATAAATTACAAATACGTACACACAGATTTACATGCAGACATAAAGCACTAAAGTTACAGCTTCTAGCTAGGGATTTGGAATATCATGGAAGGGCAGAGGAGTTCTTTCTCCAAACTTCTTCTTACCTTCTTGCACAAGCCTTGGCCACGTAATCTGCTGTTAGTTTGTATTGCCAGAGCACCCCTATGTATTCCATTGCAGGCCACAGCTGAACCTGGGTGCAGAGCTGCTTTAGCAGGGCAGGGTCTAGCTGGTTGGAGATGGCATCTTCAGGAAGCCTTTCTTCTGAGTAACTGTATGTGACTCCTTCTGCTTTCAGCTGTGAATGTACAGCTTTCAAAAGTAACTGTAGCTCACCTGTTAGACAGAATAGAAGAGGCACATAAATGCACGTACTCTATTTCTTGTCAGTGAACATTTAACATCCTTTCCATCTGTGTACAAAAGAATAGAGATGGAAGAAATCATCCTGCTGGGCTCTTTACAAGTGTTACCTACCCAGACTAACATCTTCGAAATGATTTGCTCTTATTATCAGCCCATCAGCTTGCAGCAATGCTTTCTTCATCTTCACTCCTGTCGCAGCAATTTTCACACAGCACATTTTCTCCTGCCATCTACTTTCTCCACAGGCCAATCTTAGCTCCAAGATGTTCAGTGGTTTGCTGAGAGCTTTTAACTGAGAAAAACATTCCACGCCCAGTTTATCCTGGAAAGATGAAAAGGACAATTTGTTTCAGCAGCGCTAACAAAATCACAAACAAGATTTGTGACTGCAGACAAAACGAAGGTTTCAAATTCACATGCACACATCTGAAGTACAAGCATTTATAAGCAGCCTGCAACAAGAGTTTAAAAATAATCTTTTAGTAGCCTGACTCAATACAGCAGGAAGACAGAAACTGAAACAGGTGGCTACAATTTCTCCTCATCAAGTTGGAGATTTTTTTCCCATCATGAAGAAACTACACAGATCATACAAATAGTACTTCAACTTGGCAACCTATCTAAATTAAGGGCAATATATATACAAAATAAAAAAATACCAGGAGCTACTGTCACAAGAAATTGCAGTTTACACCTTCAATTTAAATACATCTGTAAGCTTAGATACATTAGATACATTTGGATGCCTGTATACACTTGGGCCTCTCCAAATTCTTAGTGAGCACTGAATGCTCTTCAGAGTCTCATGAAGTAACTACTTGCATTTTTTGACAGCTGAGTATCCTTGAGAGATGAGGTCATAAAAACCTAGGTCTAAGTACTAGCCACCAAAACGATTGCACATGACTACTTGTGCACTCCTTTTAAACAGGGACTTGTACTCTTTAGAAAATTTACTGAAATAGTTTAAAAAAAAAATTAATTACAACAAATTCTGAAATATGTTAAGAGCCAAAACTGTCAAGGTTAAGAGAGCTTGCTTTGCAACGTCATAAGGTAGCCCCGTCCTAATGTTGTATAAAAGGAAGTGCATTGGCTGTTCTAAATTACATGTATGTTCACTGAATAAGCAAGTGGCATATTGATATTCACAAGTCTCCGAAACAGAGCAAGGAGTAATATTTTTATTACAAAGGCACCCCTCTGTACTAAGTAAATATTTTCTATCCATAGCATAATTAGTTGTAGAAATGTATGTCTGGATAACTGATATGTTTCTCAAAAGACATATACATTAATCAATCTAACAAACACAAAAGAATTGTGGCTTTGCTGTTCTGCAAAGCAAGTGCTGTAACTATATTAAAGCTTATCTGGACATTGCTGGAAATAAAAACCCTTTGCAAACACAGTATCCATACCTTAAAAGGAAGGGGTCTTCCTAGAGACTTCTGCAGTACCTTCATATTGGCTGAAGCACCAGCAGGATTGACCATGCAGTTCTGAATCTGCTGTGAAACAGATTGAATTTCCCTGGAAATCCTTGTAGAGGAAAAAAAACAAAAAAGGGGAGGAGGAGATAAGAGAAAAAAGCCCACAGTTAACAGAAGTTTGAGAAACAAGGCAAAAGGAAGCATAAGGAAGTCTTTCTCTCATCCTTTCACTAAAGGGTAAAAATTCTAGATGATCATTTGAGCGAGCAGAAGCACAATACTAGGAAACACAAATTTTAAAAACAAACAGCTACTCAATATGTTGTTATTTGCATCATTAATGGAACACAACGTGGCACACTAATCTAAACGATGCTAAGTAGCTGTAACGCTAAAGAGTAATTTATACAGCCATTTCACAGAAACAAATCAAAAGCCACCAAACAGAGCCACCCACTTGTTCTGGTCTGATCCAATAAGCATCTGAGGAATTCTGTCAATCAGGTGCTTCATAACCCAGTGCCAGTGCAGAGCCAGGAGTGACAACCCTGCTGAATCCACTGTGACAGTGTCAGAGACGGCCCAGAACCGGTCCCGCCACAGGGAGCTGTACAAAACCTAGGAACAAACCAAGGAGGTTACAGCATTACCACTGCCACACCCACACAATACCTTCTAATTCCAGCAGCAGAAAAAGCAAAACCACCATCACTCGCACTAATTTCAGAGTCCCAAAGTGTTTTGTATTCAGTGCTACACAACCAGGACTCAGCTACAAGCTCTGTACAAATACTGCACCAGCAGGTGAAACTACAGCAGCCAGAACCAACCAATCCCTGCACCGTGCCTACAATGCCAAGATTTCAGCAAAATTACATTCATGGTCTGAAAAGGGAGAGGTGAACTGTGGCCTGCATGTCAGCTGTCCAGGTTCAGACATTCTTACCACAGATAAAAATGGATACTCCATGTATCATCAGTGGAGTGAAACAGGCACTCCTACAACACGGTTCATCCTATCCTAGCCAGGTATTAGAGGCCACAGATACAGCCACTGAAACAAACATGACCATTTGCCTACTGTTAGGCATATTCTGAATACCAACAGAAGCACTGCAATTTATTTCATGGTCCCTGAAACAAAAAAATAGTGTTCTGCACACAAGCTCATTTCACCTAACTTCCGTAAATGTACCGTGGGAAGTCTACTCACATCATGCATGTCATCGTCACTTAGGGCCACCTGAGTAGACTTCACCCAGTGAAGTGTAAATGCATCCCAAAGCTCAAAGAAAGCAGCAAGGTTGACCACAATTCCATGAGGAAGGCAGTTGTAACTTCCTGGATCTGAGGTTTGGGGAAGAGGAAAAGAAAGGCAGAGACTGAATATTCCAGCCACATTACATGACACACAGGGGTCAACTTCTCATCACTAGAACCTCTCTATGATTGAGAAAAAAAAACACAACCTGAAAAGATCCAAGAAATTAAGCAATAAAAGTAGTCCATTATTTGCACAGTTCTCTATTACCTCTATGCATTTTATACATATATTAAAAAAACCCTAAAACATAATGAGGGATTCCATTATAAATTGCTTCTATGCAGCACACTAACCTCATCACTAAATTTTACCCTTGGTTTTAGAAGTAAAACTTTCTACTTACATAAAACAAAAACTCATCTGAAAAATTAGGTTATTCTTATTAGCTAAAGACAGAACACTATTCCAGTTTCTCTCCACTGTCATCCTGAAGTTTGGGTAATAAAGAGAAAAATCATATTTACTGATGGACTCATAGAGGTAAGGCATAAATAGTGTAGCCTAAGGTACATCTAAGAATGACACTAGTCCTCATTTGACTGCTTTACATTCACATATTATTTCTTTGCACACTATGTTTAAAGTACACATTTCTTAACAGTGCAAATGAACCATATTTCAAACTGACTAGAGAACTAAAAGGAACAGCAAAAAATCAACCCACTTTTGTGGAAATCTAGGGACATTCTTAAGACACTGTTTCTTGGCTTCTTGCTGGCAATCAAACTCTTCTCAATGTAACTTCTTTTTTCTCGGTCAAGAAATAACACTGCCCTGAAGTAAAAATAAAGTTGTTATTAATCCAGTACTGTTTTAAACCTTGGCCCTATGAGAATGGAGAACTACAACATGGCATTTGAACTACAAAGTGACATAACATATTCAGTGTATTATGGAAGAAGTACAAGCAACACAACTAATTACTTGAATATGGTTTCTATAGAAGTAGGCTTCACAAGGAGCAGATTCCTGACTTCACCAGTGATCTACCAAACAGGTCGAACACCACAGCGTGTAGGATACATGGGCAGCTGCTTCCTTACACTTTAACTTCAAAATCTGTGTACTTTTTAATCTTATTAGGAAAAACAGTCCAAATCCAAAAGCAGGATGACTATGTAAGTTTTTTGTCAGAGACTTCACACTGCTGCTTCTGCCTGTTTAATTCTTTATCCTACAGTTCTGATTAGTCCTTGAAGTACTGCAGCCTGTATGGAATGCTGGGAGCTCTGATCCTATACAAAGCAATTGTGTTTAGTATGCATCTACAGAAAACAGAAAAAAATAACTTAAATACCTGTACAAAAACCTCTGCCTGATATTTTAGATCACACCTACCAAAAGCTAAAAACACACTTGGTAAACACCTCAAGTGTTTACTCAGCACTGATTACAGGATTGGGCACTCCTTACAAGGGTTTTTTTTGTAACCCACCGATTTGCTGCAGACTTCAAAAGCATAAGAAGCTGGTCTGTGTGTTCCATTTCTGTATCAAAGTTCATCGAATTTCTAATGATCTCCAAAAACTGCATGTTCCATCTTGGGTCCAGAGGCATCACATGTTCATCTGGAAAGGCAGGTAAGACAGGACAGCAGTGAAACATTACTCAGTTCTTTTCTTGGTCCCCCTGCCTATGCAAGAACATCAGGGAAAGAAAGAAGCAGCTGAGGAGGAAGGCAGTCAAACTGTCTCCCTCCAGACATCCAAACAGAAAAGCATTAAAGCTAACTGCAGGTTCTGTAACACAGAACAGTGACAATACATTAAACAGGGGTTAGAGCACCCCAACAGAGCTTAGAAACTCAAGGCTGGCTCACAGTCCAGGCAAGATGCCCAGGACCAGCCATAAAAGGCCCAGCTTTCATGCACCTAACAGGTTTGTAAAGGAAGCCACAGGTCTGAGCTCCCCACAAAACAGCAAGGGAAAATTAAAGGCCAAACCATGGGTTTCAGATGGGCTAACACAAATCTTGAGAAAAAAAGACCAGGGTGCCTAAACTATCAAGTTAGAAAGGCAATGAACATTTGAATCACACTTCAGAGCATCCCTCTGAGCTGTTGGAATACATCTGAGTCACAGATACACAGCCAGGACTCATGGGCAGAGCACTCATCTCTAACTTGAATAGTATGAATACATCTAAGTGCCATATTTGCTGTTTCAGACAGCAAGAATGTTTGTATTTGTTGTAATTCCTTTTTTTTGTTTGTTTTCTTTGTTGTACTTTCTGTTATGACAAAGGCACCATATATTTAGAATCTAGCCTTGGTTTTGCTACATACATTTCCTAAAAAGAGTTGCAGCATGTTCAGAGAACCAATAAAGGAAGCAACATCTTACATCCATCTTTTTAAGGCGTACCTGTCATAGTTGGCTGTAGCAACTTGATCATATTAATGACTCCAGATGAGAGGGGACTGGCATAAAAACAACCAAGGGCTACAGCACCTGCCTCGAGCTGAATCCGTACTGAATCTGCAGGTGAAGGAGGGAGAACATGGGCATAAAAGAGTGTTTAGTGCAAGTCAAGAAAAATACCTTCAACTGAGCCAGCACAAGCTGACTGTATCAAATCTTGGCATGCATTCTGGATATGCTGGTTGGAATATTATATTTGGTATTAACTCCAAAAGGTCTTAAAAGCACCAGAATGTCATAGCTGAAGACATAAATCCTCTAAGAAGTTACAGTTAAACTGGTGATATTACACGTGTGCTAGTAAAATATGGTTTGTGAAAATCCATTAATTTATACCTTCAAATCTTTCTCTTGATACATCTATTTTTTAGGAGGTATTTTCTTTACAATAAGAAAAAAAGGAGAACACTTTTCATTAAAGTATTTTTTTAAAGATTTTCTACTTTACAAACCTACCTGTCTGAAAAGACAGGAAAATAAAGGGAAAGCAATTAATATAGGGACAGCACAGTCTGAGATTTCAGATCACAGAAGAAAGCTAAATGTGTGAATTATTTGGACTAATGCCTGCCTAAATGCTCCAGGAGTTTAATGCGATTAATTCTGTAATTAAGTGAATAGCCCATCTCAGCTATTAGCCTCAATGGGCAGATAACACTGCTTCAGGGAATCTCAGCTCTGCAGCTTCTTGGCTTCCTAAGAATATGTATTTTAACACCAGATACACAGAAGGCATTTGACTGCTTTTACTATCACTAAACAAAGTAGTGAAAAGGCATATTTGCTTACACACCAAAACTGATCCAAAAATAACTAGTTCAGGAGTGATACAAGTTACACACATGGCTGAATAATAAAAAATGTTTAGACCAAATCTCCTTATATCCCTAACATGCACAACCTCCTTCTGTCCCTCCCTGGAGCCTCCAAGCCCTTGAATTAGTGTGGAAAATTGAGAGTCTTCATAACTCATAATTTGGAATGGTCTGGATGCTTTCATAGAAAACCTACAATTTGCAAAAAATTAACAGCTCAGCCCTTACACAAAACAAAGTTAAATTATTACATACCAAGCACCTGTGGCAGATTTTTGGCTAAGGAGTTAAGCCATTTAACTCTTAATTTCCAATCTTGATTTGTTGCTTTTCCTATGAATGATTTCACTGAAGCCTGGAGAACTTCCATGTTGTCCATCCAGTTTGCATCGATCTCAACAGCACTGAATTTGAGACTCTCGGGATTAGTGGACTGCATAACTTCCTGAAGATCTTGCAGAGTCACTGGTAATGTCCTGAAACACAAAGAAGTGCAGCAATCAAGGGCTCAAACTGCCAGGTCCAGGAAAAAATGTATTTTGCAGGTCAAGCTTTAACATCTTTAACCATCAGGGTACCAATGCTATAATCTTTCCTCCATTATTTAACTTTAAAACCAGTTTCCAACTTCAAATCAGTTGGTGGTGTCTACTTTTAAGAGCTCACTGTTGCCAAAAATTCATGCATTTATCTGCACTTATACGCAGAATTTCACTGAGAATTTCACAAAACTGAACAAAAATAGCAAATACAACAGCATATTGCTAAGCATTTACAATTTCAACTTTTTATCTTAGCAAAAACTTCCATAACTTGTTCTTTCACTGGAAGCAACTTAGAGTATAGTCCAGAGTAGGGTATTAAGCAAAGAAGGCAGAAACAAAGTTTTTGCACCAGTGTTGTAAAAATGAACAGCTACATTACATGAGAAATCATTTAAAAATTCTTTAATATATGCTCTGCACAGGAGCCTCTGCCTCTTTCAGACAGCTCTGTCTGAAGAAATAAATTAGTCTTTTTACCTGAAGCTACTAAAATTACTGATGAATAATTGATTACATGAAAACAGGGAATCCAGAGAATCATTAGTATACTTTAAACTAGTTCAAAGCTCAGGTTTTTTTAAAGCTTAGAAGGAAACCGAAGAGATTTTGGGGCTCTTATTACCTACTAAACCCAGTGCCTGCATTAACATTTTTGGCTAAACAACACTCAAAATGAGTCAATTGCCCTTACTGAAGATTAAAAAGTCAAGTATTTTGAATGTATATGGAAGACTTAAGAATAAAGCAGTAAATAAACTTTCTTTGGCAGTGGTTGTATGGAAAGGTAACAGGAGCACATTAATATAGAGTATGACAACCACAGTCTCTACCTTCACAATTTGATGAAGATAAGATTTTGCAATAAACAATGACATGCCATTAATAGTTCACATATACTGTTTCTCGTTTACTAGACAAAAAAAAAAAAGCTTCCTGCATACCTGCAGTTTCTGAGGTTTAGTCTATGCAGACAGTACATCAGGACCTGTCCATCGCTCTGGACTGTGGAAAGGAGTGAGTCTTCAGCTGCAAACACACCTGAAGGCAGGGAGTCTGGCCACAACCCCACTGCTAGCAAGGACTCACCCCAAGTGCCAGGGGAAGCCAGAGAGGAAGAATGCCTCGTAACCAGCTCTAACACAAGCTACAACAAACAACCAAAAAGCAGTGTTTAGAGTCACATTCAGACATGTAACATGAATTCAAGCACCACAGCTCAGGATACTCTTTAATTACATGTATTTATAATGAAATTATTATAGACCTAATCTTCTACAAAAACTACCTAATGTACACAATAAAAGTACCGAAACATTCCTACTAGAAGTGAAATAACACACTGTCCAACTTCAAACAGCAAGTGAATGTGTCTACAGATGACAGTGTGCACATTGCTACAGGCTACAGATGCATTGGCAAGAGTAACCCAAAGTCACAGCTGAAGCTGTTACAAACGACAAGCCTTGGAGTCCAAACAGGATATTGTTTAGTTCATCTCTTCAAGAGCATCATCTTCATCAGTCTCTTGCTCAGGCACTTAAGAAACAGATGATCTCAAACACTAGCCTCATGAAATCACATTTTTCACTTATCCAGATGATCTAAGAAAAGCTTTCAAATACAGGATTTTTACCTTTTGGTTAATCTGTAGTTGTTGTGAGCGGCCATAAACTTCCCAACAGGCTCTGTAAAAAGACTTTGCTAACCCAAGGCCTCTTTTTATTTGCTGCACAATTAATACAGCAGCCTGAAGCAAAGGTGACAAAGATGACACAGAACCTGAAAGATACACAGCAATTAGAGTGATAAGAGCGTTTAGCAGCTGTCAGCCCTTTAATCTGACAACCACCACTTCAGGTGTCACCATACAAACCAAAGATACCCTATTGACCTCAAAGCTGAACGGATTCTTCCCAAAGCTGATAAGAAAATCTGACAAGACTGTAAATAAGAGATGACCAGCTCAAAGTAAGACATCTAACAGCTGAGATGAATGAAACTCAGCAGCAAAGGACAACTTGTGCAAACCCTCTATTTTGCTGACATTCATTTGAATGTCATTCATTTTGAAGACATTGTTTTCCCAATAGCAAGGGACAACAGACACATGCCAGTGTCTGATGTGTCCGTAACAAAGCTCTGCAGTTTCCAGTTTTTCATTACTTGGGCCTACTTCCTGGGAATGCAAAAAACCAATCCAAAAGTACCTGATTATAGTTTTATGGGCTTACTTATATCAGCACATAACACAATAAAATAAACAGGGCTTAATACTAAAGACTTCATCCATTTATAGATAATGAGCCCCTGTGGCTAAAAAATTCTGAACGGAATTTTTTTACCTGCTATTGCTGCCTTGGTTTCTGAATGCACAGCCAGAAGTGCATCACAGACACTATCTCCAACTAAACCCAAACCATGCAGGAGTAACTTCAAATCCAGACTGTCCAATGTATTTCCATCATTCTCCCCAGGAATGTAAATTTCAATCCCACGATTCCGCATGGCTCTGGATATTTCCCCATGAACTGGATCCATAGAAAGGAAGAGCCTGTTGGATATTAGAAAAGAATAAGTCAAGCTGGAAGGCACCTACAGTAATCATCCATTTCAACTGCCTTAAATTCTTAAGATGTAACTTAGGTCCTTAAACTATCACTCTGGAACTACCAAACCTGCTTCTCCATAAAGTAAACTCCTCTTCATGAAAATCAGGACATGATATCTAGAAAGCCAGAGACAGCTACTGAATTTAAACGAGAAATCTGTATAAATAGTTATACTTGGCAATTAGACAGAGATATTTTGCATGACTTTTAACTCATTATCTGAGCTATGTCTGTTTAATCATTTGCCCACTTACAAAGAAAAGTTAAACTATGCCTCTGAGCTATAAAGACTTAAAAGTCTTAGCAACAGCCTCACATAAATCTGTGCTATTTAAAAACCAACATCCAAGTAGTTAATACTATCAATAGACACCTCTTAAAAGCAAGGAAGAAAAAGCACTTCTGAGATACAACACAGCAGAATCAATCAATTACAAAATCAATCAAAACAGGTTTCTGAAAAGTCCAAAATGTTTCCACTTCAGGGGAACCAGAGCATATCAGTCCCAATATCCTTGTCATGAACTTATACAAGGTATGAATTATACAGAATCCTGCAACATTCTCCTCCCATCTTCCCCAGAGACTACTTCACACTGTCAATTTGAGTGGTTTGTTGGGGTTTTTTAAAGTGCTGTCACTGCAGGAACACAAATTTATATATGGGAGATGGGAAAAGCTGGGAAGAAAATTATTATGCCCATATACCAGCTTTCATAACCAGCATATCTCAAGACTTCACCATCCCTCAATACATGTATCTTCAATTTCATTACAGTGAAACAGGGAAGTGGCGAAATCCTAAATTAGAAATACAAAATCAAGGTAGAGGCACACTGCTATGAATTTTCCTGTGTAACAAGTTTGTGTTGCAACAGGGATGTAAAGCAAAACCTCTTAAGCTCTCTTTCATGTGCTCACTACAGGGCAGTTTTCTTCCCTGCTAGAGTGTCACTACACTACACGCCAAACTGAACAGCATTCAAAATATCAAAAGACTGGCTCACTGATGACATTTTCATTCTAAACCGGCTATTTGATAAAGGGGGGGGAAAAAAGAAAAACAAAAAGCAAAAAGAAGTACCTGAAGTTTGGATGAGGAGCTATTGTAGGAATAGTGCCATCTATGACACCTCTCTCACTCATGGTCAGAACACCTCCTGGTTCCAGCAAAGCATTCAAGCGGTCCAGCACAGAAGGGCTACATTCAAAACAAATTCCAGTGGTCATAAAAAGGTACCAATTTAATCCCTTTCTGATGTGAAATCAAAATGGTAGCAATCTTAAGCAAAAGCCAAACAGTTAATTACTTTATAAGGTAACAGTAAAACTGTCAAGTGCTAAGCTGTCTGAAAAGGAAGATACTCTTCCAGAAAATCTAAGTTATTGATCCTCTGTGTTATCAAATGCAAAATATTCAGATGTGAACCATTCAGTAAGAGGTAAAGTCAATCAGGGAAGTCAAAGGGTGCACTGAAACAAGGCCACTAAAATCTCTTACTTGCAGAAATTAACATTGTCCATTAGGAGCCAATCTCCAGATTGCAGGGCCTGAACCAACATCCCATCAACCCACTCAAAAGTGCCATGGCTGTTGCAGTCAGCAGCCTGGGCCTGCTGCAGCTTGAAATGCCGGAACTCTTCTACCAGGTGAGCAAACTCTGGAAGAAATACATCACACATTAATGAGACTTACATTAATGAAATAGCTTCAAGTGCCATTCAGCAAAAATAGCAGTGATTTTGGTTAATAAACATATTTGCTTCCTATATTTTAGGAGAACATAACAGCAGAGGCTCCAATTGTTCAGTATCCTCCCATAGGCAAAATCCATGTGAACAGGAAATGTTTGCAAGCACAAAGAAATACAGAACAGATTGATACTTTAGGTCCTAAACCGGTACTTTTCTGCATCACTTCTCCCCATTAGATCAATTTTATGAGTATTAATGCCTTGTTTTAAACAAAGATTTTAAAAAAAAGAAGAAAAACCAACATACATACCTGCCTTTGTGTAAGAATTTATTTTGTTGTTCAGTCGCTGGGTAAGTACAAGTACTCCCTCCAGTTTGCTCACTAATTCAGCTGTAACCCTTCTACCTCCTTCCCCCAGAGACTTGGGTTTGTAATTCAGGATGAAATTGCTCCAAGCACGCAGCATGAGTTCAGCATCATCTGCACAAAGCTCTGTCAGGAGCAGACTGTCCCTTACGAGCGTGCTCACAGCGTTCTCCACCTTTTCCAAGAGGCGCTGCCATGGCCTGTTGATATCAACCTGCAAAGAGGCCATTGGGGAGCTGGGTCACGCAGAACACCGTGCTGCCAAAGCTCCACTTACAAACACTGAACTCACAGTAGACTGGCCACGATTAGGTAGGAAGGAGATAGAGTGCCATATTACCAAAACAGTATTTACCTGTTCAAATCCACCCAGGAGTTCAGTTGTATCCATTGAGCTGTTCATTGCCATGATCTTCAGCCGATGGCCTGTCAGATGGGCCAACAGCTCCACCAGACTGGTTTTGCCAACAGCTGCTGGGCCCACCAGGATCACCATCCAGCTCATGTGCACACACTTCATTATGGACTCCAGGGACTGCAGTGAGTGATGCAGAAGTGAGAGAGTTCTGCCAGAATGAGGAATATAGTTGCCACGAGAAAGAACCGAGTAACCAATCTGGAAAGGGGTGACAGAGGCAAATGGAGTTTAGCTGTTCAAGTTGTTTCCTTCCCTATCCCATCACAAAATCCCTTGTCAAAGGTTTACCTGAACATTATATGGATTGATGTGAAATTCCCTGGTTCCTGTATACACATTGGCCTCCGGGCCAAAAATGTCTCTGTATACAGAAATAACCTAGAGCAGTTAAAACAGCAAAATGGAGACTTGTCAGTTCAAGTTATCCACTGTTCCAAAGATTCACATCTAAAAGTTTACACCTGAAGTATCTTTTCCTCTCAGCTCCACAGCTGTAGGACAGTAACTACCACAGCACATCACAAGCTCATTTAACTTGAAGTGCAGCAAGCAATGCGATTGTGAGGTGCCCACAGCAATCCCTTCATTAATCACGGTTTCCTGAGACTTGAAATACTGTAAGCAATGTTTCTTTTTAACAAAGCACTGGGATAAAATTCACTTCATAAATAAGCTCTTTGGTAACACAGAAAAATATAGAAGTATTACACGGACGGCAAGGTAAACCAATGAGGAAATATCCAGTTACATACAGCCTGTAACTTCACTTTTACAATCTTTTTCAGTTTAATACCATCTAAATGGTGGGAAATTAAACAAAAGCACAGGATTTCTAAGCAACAGAGGACTAAGTAGATAGCAAACATTATTATTTAATACAGAATCACACAAGAATATGATGTGCTTTACTTGAAGTCCTTTGTTACTCTACTTGCCTTCATTTACATCAGCTGTCTGCTTTTTCACTTTGATATTGATATTTCACTTCACAATTGATATTTCAAATGGCAAGGAGAGCAGGTATCTGTATCAAAACTCAAAACTCTAAACAAACCTGTTTTTAATTTTTAAGAGATAAGTGTCTATGAATGTTAATTGCAAGGAATCTTCAAATTGGTGATTTATACTTGGATTTCTACAAATATGTCCCGATCATCTAAGAGAAAGGAAGGTGAACGATAGCTCACTTTTTCTTTGTCTTCTCTGGTTCTCATTCTTTCTCCATACACCAAAAATACATGCTGGCCTGGATCATAGCATCCTGGTGACTGGTCAACAAGCATAAGCTGGCACCAGCGGAAAAGATCACGTAAGTTGAACTCCCAGGGTCCTCCTTTCTGTCCCCACTTTTTTTCAGCCATTACTTCTTTTTCAATCTGAAAAAAGTAATTAAAAAAAAAATAATCTTTTATTCCGTTTACAACCTGGTCTTCAAATTTTTTTAAAAAGCATTGATTGAACTTCTGCCTTTGGAACTTGCTTACAAGACAAAGAAAACTGACAGAGCAGGTTGAATTTACTTTGCTGAAGACATGTTAGGAACTAAAGCTTGATTTAGTTTGTCTCTTCTCTACTGTTTCTCTAACACTCAGCTCAGTTTTGCAGTTTACTCTTGCACTCTTATGAATGAATATGCAGTAAGGTGCTGACACAAGAGATTTTTACCTAAGGTCACAGAATACTTCTTTCTCCCATGTATGTATGTTTTATCTTCTGTGAAAAGCAGTGCCAAAAAGCAGTCAAATATCAACAAAGCATCTCACTGTCATGGTAGAAGAATTCAGGTACCAGGTTCAGTGGTATTCTTTACTTTCTTCTGCATGTCTCTTTTTTTACCCACACACTTCTCTATAAAAATACTTGAAAATATAACATTACACCTAATTTTTTTCCTAATCTTGCTGCATTCTGCCTACTTTTACAGAAAATAAATTTTAAAATGTTTACCTTGTTATTTAAAGCAACCATTTTAGTAATAATAGTTTTATCAATAGCAGGAAACAATGTACTCCCAATAAACTTCATATCTTCTGCTGAGAGTGGATCAACATACACCTGGTAAAATCAAGCGAATTCACAGTGTTTAGAAAATCAGAAACCTCTAAGACAGAATCATGATGTAGCTGAAACCAACCAAATAAGTTTACCTGTGTAAATCTATTAAGAAAGGACTTGGGGAGACCCTTCCTTCCACCTCCTTGTCTGTAGGGATTCTGGCATCCAAAAATCTTAGTCGTCTTGTGTTGTACATGGAAACTCATTCCCAATTCTGGAACATAAATCTCAGCTCTGTGGTCAAAGCATGCATTAAGGCCCTCTAACACAGACTGAGAAGCCAGATTCAACTGAGGAAAGAAATAAGGATACAATATTAACACTCTACAAAATATTTTTGCATAATCTCTTATCTAATAGTCTAGGATATATAGAAGATAAAATTAAATTTAATTGCTGTTCTAGAACTAATACATATTATTACCAACAGCTAGACTGTTATTACACTGGAGCAACTAACAGCTCCTTATGTTCACTTGCCATTTGTACTTTTTTTTCACTGTGATAACAAAACAATTCTCCATCATAAAACCTGCATGTTCAAGATGTTTCTTCTGAATTTATGTTCAGAGTTTTGTGGCATTCAGAGCATTTTGTTTGTTTAAATTAAGTCTCAGCTATTTAATTATAATGGTTGTTTAAAGCAGCACTCTTCACAACAAGTGGGAAAAAAGACATATACAAGGGGCTAAAGAAATAAGATTTTTCACTCTGCAGTAATTAGAATGCATACTGCAAAGAAGGCACATCTGTGCACACACATGCTTGAAGGCATTTGCTACATGATACATGAACAAACCTGCAGTGGCAGGATAGCTTATACTGGCAAGATGGAACTCCACCTCAATTACATCAATAATCAAACACAGTATATTAGTCCCAGAAAAGCACCTTCTATTTCAGTAAAATTCTATCCACATAAGCATACTTGTACCAAAACTTCTGTAGACACTCTTCCCTAAAAACTTTCAAAGTAAATCAAAGTTATCCTTGCTTTTCTGCAGTAATTTAAGCTGAGATTCAACCCTTGTTCTCCATGAAGGGATGTCACTGGCACTCAAAGGTATTTATTCCACAGGTCAAATAACCAAATTTGCTCTTTTAGAAGATTTAATTTTATTTGTCTTCCAAACCTGAATTTACCTCATCTAAGACAATCCAGTGTCCAGCCTTTAATGCTGCTAAAAGTGGTCCATCACGCCAGGCAAATTCTCCTCCCTTCCCACCTTCAACAGGCAAGTCAGTTCCAAATAAGTCTGTCACATCCTTTGAGAGTAAAGAATTAAATGGGTGAGTTGAAGAATTACAAAACATAACCGAAGTTCATAAACAGCCTTTGTTAACTTTACTTAACTTTCCCTTCTCTGATAATACCTACACTTAAGGTCTATTTTAAGATTTTCAGCAATTACAAAATGCTGAAAGCTTTTCCATTATAGGACTCCAGTGGCCAGGTACTATACTTAATAACAAAAATTTAAATTTGAACATAAAGGCTAAAAAGCCCTAAAGCTATTTTCAAGTAATGTTGCAGAAGCCAAGAAAAACACAGTAGATAAAGATATGCATGACTTCACCTGAGAACAGAAATATCTGGGAATTGGCACTCACTCACAGAAGATTATTGCTCTGTCTGCTTCCCCTCCCATTCAGTTCTATCTTGAGACCAAGAAGGGAAAACTGGTATTTCAGACACAGTGCCAAAGTTAAAGAGAACTGCACTTTAAAAGTTTCACAAAGCTTCTACCCTGCCATATACACTGAATAATGAAGATAACATTTTATTCTACCGTTTGCTCAGACAGGTTGATTCGAACAAGACAGTTGCCTGAGGCTTTTGCCAGGGCAGCAACTAGGCTGGTCTTGCCCACTCCTGGTGAGCCCTCCAACAAAATAGGTTTGTTAAGCTGTAGGGCTCTTAAAAGTCTTTGTGCATTCAGTGCTGTAGTCCCAGCATTCAAAGCATAATCTGTCAGGTTGTTCCTCTGGAGAACAGGGCCTAAAACAAAGGAAAGATAAACCACAAAACAATTAAACAATAAAAGAACGTTTCTGCTGGAGGTGCTGACAGTGTGCCTCTGAATTACAGAGCTCACTCTGTAAATGGCTGATCTCAGTACAGCAAGCAATGGTGATCCAGCTTGTATGCCATTCTCAGAGATCCTGCACATACATTTTGTTTGACCCACAGCTGCATCTTGGCCCATCTCCACATTTATATAGAATTGTGCAAAAAAAAAAAGCATAGGGATGCTTTTTAGTTTGCCATGAAACCTCAGTACCTCCTGTTTCATGACTCTAGAAGAATTAGAGATCTATCCCTGAAAAAACAGAAATGTGTTCCTGCACTTCAGTCATATGGATCTAAAAGTCAAAAGCAGCTCTTGAAAAATTGACACTGAGGGATGCAACGCAGTCATGTACCAGAATAACATATTCATCTGTTCATACACTGCCAGTTCTGTGAAGGAACATCCCTGTAATCAAAAGTTTGGTTCTCCTTTACTTTTACTGTTATTATAGCATAAAGCAGGGAGGGAGCACAGAGTTTGTCTGCCAAATTCCCAGCCAGTATAGCTCCTTGAACATCACTCCCCCAAATGTGTAACAGAGCACTGCTCATATATACAAGATATTAATCACCAATGCATCCTACACAATCTGATACCTGTTTAGTATGAAAGGAATTCAAGGATATTCCTTTTGTGAACTAATCAGCAGAGAGGAACTAAGCTATTTATGAAAAAAATTGTGCAGTTTTATGCATGACTAACACAACCCATGAATGCCTGAATGTTCAAAGATGAACAATAAATGTAGCATTAGGAACACACAGGTCCATGTGCTATTAACTAACCAGCTGAGTTAGAAAGCTCACAGTCATCACTTTTAAGTCCTGTTGAGGTATTTTAAGAGTAAGAAGCAGTGTTTTGCTAGTTCCATTTGCATTTTTGTGTCCCATGAGGAACTGAAATGCAGACATAATAATTTTGCCAGAAATGCAGCTGATCTTTGAAAGCCTAGAGCAAGGCATGGCATTAACCACCATTCTGTTTAGCTTTTTACTCAGGACCTGTGCTTTCTATGCGTTGCACAAGGGCCAGGATGAGCTGCAGCTTTAATTAGCAGAAGTTAACAGGCATTCTAAGCATGGAAAAGTGACTGAAAATCACAATTCAAAATTTTTAAAAATCTTTGTTACACAAAAAAAAAGTTTATGAAAATTAGGCCAGTAACCATTAAGAAGTAATTAGAAAAGAGAATGAACACATGTATCTTAATAAATGTGACTAAGTTGCAATCTAGACACTTGTAGGCAGAAAAGGCATTTTTCTAAAGCTTAAGAATCAATAAATTGATGGTTCAGGTATCCTACTGAGATTTAGTGAATAACAAAAATTGGAAAGATATAAATTACAGAATAAGTGTCCATCCCCTCCCACAGTCTCTTGCCTCTTGGGATAAAAAATGGGTGAATTCCCATAAAGTTGTCCATCCATACAAACTCTTTTTCCTTTGTTCTGTCATAAATCTTTAGTTCATTCTTCTGATAATCAGTCAGCTCAAAGAATTGACTCATTTTCTCACGTAAAAATGTCAGGCATTTCTCACGAGCTAATAAAGCCGTATCAGCTGAGCAGGATGTTGTACCTGTAATTAGGAAAGTTAAGTGTGCTTCAAAACATAACTAGGCACATTCATCTTATGACAAGAAACTCAATCCATTCATGTGCACACAGGTTTATGTTTTATTTTCATGTGCTTCCAGTACTATTTACCATGGACAGACTGTTCTGTGAGCAACAGAACTAAGGACACCGTTTTTCCAGCCCCTTCCTTCTCCCGTCACCATCACCCCAATCTCTTCCCATAGGCTCTCCTCCCCCGGCTTTTTTTTCCTGGCATTTCTTGTGCCTTTCACTCTTCCTCCTCTCCCTTATCTATTATTTATCAGCTGGGCCAGCAGCCAAACACACAAAGATGCATTCTCAGCTATGTGCATGGTACAGATCAGCACACACAGATGCTGACGCGTGGAGTGGGGGATAGAGAGCATATGTGATCAAGTACTGTATCAACTCAGAACACTCAATAAAACCACAGGTTTTCTTAATTTTCTAGCCTTTGTAGTATTATTAATCCCTCTAACTTACTTCAGCTTGCTCTATTACTCCAACTCCTGCTACCAAAACACAGAAAAGGCACAATGACGTCCAGGAGGTTGTCAAATGGACGTGAAAACTCCCAGAAGAGTCCCATACTGCCCCAAAGCATTCTGTTTGCATTTGACTAAAAATACTAATACAAATACACAGTTTCCTATTTTCTGCTACCAAATGAGCACTGAAGACTCACCTGATCCTATTCCATCAATATACACCAAACATGCAGCATGGATAAAAGACATCACTGGAGAAATGTTAAGGTGGCTGCATCCCTTGGCAGAACTCGACTCCTCCTCTGCCATGACATTCATAAAATTAACCCAGGCCAACACATCTCTCACACTGAGAATACACTGGCGACCAAACTCTTGATTAGTCAGCCATTCAACGAAGTCCATCATGAGTTCTGCTATGTCTGCCCCTAAAAAAAAGTCAAAAAACCAAACAAACAACCCCAAATAAATTTTAGTTACAATTTTTTTTTTTGGTCACATCTACCACACTGTTGTAAAAACATATTTAAAGTAGGTACAGCTGCAGGAGCAATGTGGATGCGTACGGTATATCCTAGGAACAGAATAAAAGAAGAGAAGAGAAAGCTCCTGCCTGAGTTGTTGTTACAGATCCTTTTAAATTCAGGTAGAAAGAGAGCATCAAGTGACTTATACTAACAGTGAAGCTGCTGGCAGAAAGTGAAGGAAGAGTTCTTGCAACACCCTACATTAAAACCAAGCTGGGACACCGGAGGACTGGGGATAGCTCAACTACGTGGATGATGAAGTAAACACAGCCTTGAACTTCCTTCTGGCTAGACATATACACAGTGAAGGAAGAACGAGGCCCAAAATATATCACACTGTCCTCAGGAAGAAATGTAGCAGGAAAAGAGTGACAATGGTGTACATTCTGAGGAAAGGCTGGCAGCCCCCAAACTCATTTTCTTAGCAATATTTGAATACCAACACACAGAAGTACCTACCCTCGTGGTTTACTGCACCCAGAGCCAATCCTGGATGAAGATTGTGTTTTACAATCTGTATCAAATCATCCCGGCCATTGCTCTGTGGACACCATATTTCTGTAAATCTGTTGCGCAGCGCAGGGGACAGCTGCAAGCAAGCAGAGGGACAGAGCGATTAAAGATTCACTACATCATCTCCCCTAAAGGTCAGTTAACAACAGCTTTGTAGTCACTGCACTCGTAAACAATAAATAAAGTGAACAACATAGATCTTGCCTTCTAATTTTGACAGAGACACATCGTGAGAAAATCTTTGAAAGAAGGAAGATTTTTAAGACTTCTAATATTGGCATCAATGCAGGAAATGTGTAATAAAGTTCAGAATAACATGGGAAGCAACTGAGCTGGTTTGCAAGTACCAAAGCTCCATTTCCTTCTGGGACACCATGTATTGAACAATGGCTCCGTAATCTCCCTTGGCAGAAGCAAACCACGACATGGAAATTTGCCTTCAATTACAACTTGTTTCTCTAATTCCTCTCTTCCTTGGCTGAATTGGTCAAATGAAAATTAGTAGCACAAATGCAATCCAGAAATAATAGTTTTTATACACATGGCTTCAATGAGTGGTTCTCTACTCCAGCAACCACTTTAAATGGAGTACCCATCTTTTGAGTAAAAGAGCTTCTGGTTCTTTTTTACAGACCTGGCTTCCAACACTGCGTAAAAGTTGTAGGCTGTTTTTGTCTTATGGGTTTTCTTTAACATGTTCTAAAATTATTTCATTCTCAACTTCAGAAACAAATTTTTTCATTAAATGAAAAAGCTTTTCTGGGATAGGGTATTCATTATTCACTAAGAAACACAAGATGACCATCACTTTCTGAAGAGCATTAGGGAGAAAAATCTGCTATGCAACTTTGTACTACCCCAGACAGCTGGATTTACTTGCATCACAAATCACAGTTCCTGTACTTGAATATTCTATATATCAAGCCTAACTAAAGTATTTAGTGGCCTGAAGCTTCCTTTGAGATTTTACTGAGTATTCATTTATAATGCCAAAGTGACAACCCACAGAAGTGGCAGAAAACAGATTCACCCCAATCCTCCTTTTGAGCAACGAAGCAGATGTCACCTAAAAGGCATGCTAGAATTAGCATGATGTATTTTACATTGCACCTCCAATCACTTAATGGTCAGCATGACCAGAAGATGCATGCTGTATTTCCAGATGTTTGGACATTTACCTCTTTTTTCCCAAAGTCACCTCCTGGGTTCATGGTCGCAAGGATACGGAATTTCTTTCCTGCAACTAATAGTTCTACTTCATTCTCCTCATCATCTTGACCACCCTTTTCAGCAAGTACCAATGTCTTTTCAGCTTCAAGAACACTAGAGAGAAGGTTAAAAAATATTGCTTATTTTAAATTTTGTTCCACACTTCAAAAGATCACTTAAAAATGAAAATCATATTAATTGGCTTTGATAAACTTTCCTTTACCCAATATAATGGGTAACAGAGAAGAATGAAATGAGGGATACTACTGCAAACAGATAATGAAATTAAATTTATATTTTAGTTGTTCTGGAGGTTTTCTTTCCACACACACACACACAAAAGAGGAGAATAACTAGATTTTTTTCCCTGAGATTTGACAAGATGCAGAATTTGAAGAGCTCACTGACAGGCTGAACATATTAATCCTGCTGCAGATGGTAAACTAGAGACTTTACTTTCAAGTTTTATCTGTACCATTGTCCTTTTCAGCAAGAGAGCAGCTCACCTAAGCCAGGAAACAAATGTGCCTAAAAGCAGTCAGATTTTCCCCACTCATGTTTGGATAATGAATAGACACACTGAGGATGCTTAGTACCACATAGCACACTTCACACATACCTGTTAAGGCGCTCCAGTACAGAATCATCAGCTAAAGAAATCTCATCAAGGAGAAAGAACCCCTCCTCCTTCATTGCTAAAACGAGAGGTCCATCGCACCACTCAAAGAGTCTAGAACCGTCAGCCTCTTCCTAAGAAATGGAAAAGAAAGTGAGAAGTTGTAACTGCTACTTCTCACTTTCACAGTCACACTGTCCAAGGAACAACTGGTGCAAGACAAACCTGGTCTTTGGACCTCTGCCTGACTGGTCGCAGCCCTCCCAGGAAGTCTGATGTCTCCATGTGCAGGTGGCAATTCACTGAGTACAGCTTCTGACTGGCTAATGCTGCAAAGATCTGACAAATGGTAGTTTTACCACACCTGCAACCAAGTAATTTAATTGAAGAGGATGAAGTAAAAAGAAAAAAAAAGAAAAAACCAAAAAAGCCAACCAATCAGCTCAACTTTGGACTGGATTCATACTTTTCGTTGAAGAGCTATGAGGCAAAGGCCCAACATGCAAATTTTCTTCTGCTTCTTTCCTTGAAAGGAATGTATGCAAAGTGAAGCCACTTCTGGCACAACTGTTGCTGACTTGCACAAGGCCTTTAATTAAATTTATATCAACAGTTGGATTGATGGATTTCTGCATGTTCAAAGTCAAATTTATTTCAGCTTGCCTTTACACATAATCAACCAGCCTAACATTTCACTGAACTGGAAATGCTACATGTCTAGACCATGCCTAAGTCTGGGACCATAAACTGCTGAGTATCTAGTTTTCATTTACTAGGCAAGTAAATTTTCCTTCTCTCTTTTCTTGCATTTTTCTTTCCTTCTCTTCCATAAAAACTTACTCTTCAAATTTATAATCAGCACGAGAGCAGACAGTGTCTACTTCCACAACTTCCTCTACAGCATATGAGGTGGAGAAGTGGAAGCAAGACTATATTCAAGCTCATAAAACATGCAAATTGAATGTGCTCTCAAAGAGAAAAATGTCACAATACCCCAAAAGCAGCGGCTCCGTGAGGCACAGTGCGATTCTATGGGGCACCTTGTAAAGCTGGGGACAGAAGTCAGTTCACTTTCATTTCACTACTTTTATATAACTTCTCTGCAGTCACACAATGCAGATAAACCCATCAAAGACACAGGTTAAATGAGATGCATCTGCTTTCCCTCAAAAAGGAGCTGTGAAAAACAGCCGCTGCACGTCTGCTGTGAGACAGGCTCAGATGTCCCAGATCAAAGCAGCACTGAAGCCCACACAGTCACTGTGTCTCCAGCTCAGCAGCTGGTACAGCACTACCAAGAACACCATAAAAAGCAAGATTACCCAGTGTCTCCCACCAGCAATACTGGTTCACCAAACTCCAGGGCTCGTCCCACCAAAATGGCAAGTCTCCTCATCCCTTGAGTCCAGACAATATGGTTAAAATCTCTGTCCATCACTGACATCCACGTGGAAGACTTAGCTGCACAACACAAAGCAATCCATCAGCTTCAGTCACATCTAGAGATCTACCAGTGGGATCCCTCTAGGAAACTCACCCAGTAGCTTCCTGACACTTTCCCCAGAGAAGAGAGACTCGGGATATACTTTTTTCTTGAAGTGTTTTTCAATGACATTTTGAATAACATCCACCTCTTCCTGTTTCCTGACTCTGCCTGCCAGAAGCATAAAACCTACAAAACAGAGGAAGAGAGAAAGCCATTACTACCTGGGTAATCAGCTACAAAAATTCACACTTAAGAAGTGGGGCTGGAAAGCGATTCTACAGACAGTTTAAAAAGCTGGGACAGCAGAGCTCACCATCATTTGCTAAGTGCTGAAGCCAGTCATAGTCGTTCTGCAGCTGCTCTGCCAGCCTGTACCTTTCAGCCCAGCGGAACAGATCCCGCAGGGTGATGAATCCATGTTTCCCAGCAAACACCGTCGAACCTCTGCGATAAGACTGTCACAAGAACAAGATGTGAGGTATTTTTTCATCAACCTGTCCAAATACTTCAAGCAAAGATAATCACCACTCTCTCCAGTGATATTGCAAGAAGAAAATCCCATGAATAACTACAAAGAGTCTCAACTCCTAAACACTTACTTCTTTTACAGAGGTATTTGATGAGCACCATGAACAAAATAATTAAAATAATAATCATTTTTTTAAAGAGAAAAACTAAGAATAAAACAGGTACCTGGAATAAAACAAAATTCAGTTTGTGCTGCAGTAATTCCTTTTACATAGGAGGTAGTTTTAGCTACATACTAAGTATCAAATGCCCGTTGAATACAGGATTGTCCAAACTTATCCAAAATTACTGCTTAAAAGTAATACCAAATTTCACATGACCCAAACACCCCAACAAATCTAATACTGTACTTTGGCTTCAGAGCAAGGAATAATTCTACACGTTAAATCCCCAGGTGTCTGGGTTTTTCTTTTTTTTTTTTTTCCTCTCCTAGCTTTCTCTCAAATCTGACATCACCTTCCCTACTCTTAGTCTTAACGACTGAAAATTAGTAGCTTGTTGGGTTCTCTCCATGGTTTTAGGATTTTAAATATCCTTCAGCTAATAATACCTCCCCCCTAAAGGAATTTCTATTACTTTGTGCATGTTACTTTGAAGTATGTTTGCATTTCTTATACTAAAAGAAAAAAGACTCTCATACTTGTAGGTCTAACATGACTTTGACAAGCTTGCTGCAGTAAGAAGGTGGCAAACTGCATCGCTTGTGCAGGATGGCTTCGAGTTCAGCACTTGGCAGTTCATCAAAATGCAGCTCCACAAAGCGATTTCTGAAGGCTCTGGACAAAACCTAAAATATGAGGCCACATTACTGTTTGAACCTTTTCCTTTAATATTGCTCATAGATCTTCCCCTACACATCCAAAGGAAATCAGGATAGTGCCATAGCATACATTTTAACACATACACATCAAAATGATAAGAAAGCTTAGGAGACAGTCAGGATGAGGACAAAAGCTTTAAAATGGATTGGCTGTTTTAAGGGCATAGGCAGCTAAAGCATTACGAAGCCACAAGCTCACTTTCCCTACAATAGGAGAATTGAAAGGGTAAAAGTGATAAAACTTTTAGGCTGAGACATTTTCATAAGTAAAGCAAAAAGTGCAAGTGCAAGCAAAGCAAAATTAGCAACTCATTCACCCCTTCACATCAATAGGCAGGTATTCAGCCATCTCCAGGAAGCAAGGGCTACATCACACGCCTGTGTTATTTAGGGAAATAAGCACTGAACTCCCCTTCTTCCTCCTTCTCCCCCCAGTTCTGACTGCTGAGCACACTGTGTCATATGACATGGAACATCCCTTTGGGCAGTTGGGGTCAGCTGTCCCAGCTGGATCCCCTCACAGCTTCTCCTGCAGTCCCACCTCCTCCACAAGGAGGTGGGGCAGTGTGAGAAGCAGAAAAGGCCTTGTGCAAGCACTGCCCAGCAATAACTATGACATCCCTGTCTATCAACACTGTTTTTGTTTACAAATCCAAAACACAGCACCATACCAATCACTATGAAGAAAATTACCTATTCCAGATAAAAAGCAGTACAAAATGGACTTCTTATAACCTAAGTAGAATCTCTTTTCCAGTGCTCTTGTACAAGAAATGCTAATTCAAGTATAATATACATGAATTCCAGTTCACTAAATCACTTAAATCTCATCTACCTAAAATTAATTAGAGATTCTGTATCCATGAAACAAGCAACTCACCTAAACAGAGCCCAGCTGGACTGACAGTCCACAGCCACCTCAACTCTCTCCCTCATGAGAGATTCATGATGCTACACATCAAAACATTTTCACACCACTCTTTATGTATGAGAAAGATTAACTCCTTAAAGTCTTAGCTACCCAAAAAGAACAGATCATACAGACCTTTCTGCCACCATAGAGACCTGGAGGGTTCTGTGTGGCAAACAGCATGAAGCGAGGGTGAGCTTTGACAACTTCCTGAGTCTCAGTGATGAACAGCTCTCTGTTATCATCCAACAAGCGGTTGAGAGCCTCCAGAACATCAGTGGGAGCCAAATTCAATTCATCTAGAACAATCCAGTAGCCCTTTCTCATTGCATCTATGAGAATGCCTTGGGGAGAACAGAAACATTTCTAGTAAAAAAAAATCTTCTAAAGCAAATCAAATCTAACAGAAGCATGTACTCAGATACTTTTAGCAACCCATTTAATTCAGGAAAAACACTAATCCAGAGAAGGAAGCAACAGTATTGTTTAGATTGTTGGCTTATTGTCTAGGTGCAATAGGACAAGCATTATGCGACAGATATGAAATTTTCAGGAATTCCTTGACATCCACACAAGTGATTATCATTAAAGTGCAACTACTAACTTTATGACAGGTCATCTCTCCATTGTAATACAACAGACAAGTTTATCAAAAAGAAAAAAAAGAACCAAACCCAGCCACTAAAATGAGACAGGAACTTGGAGTATATAGGACACGCACACTTACCTTCCTTAAATACCAACTTTCCAGAGGCATCTGATGTGTAACAGCCAATATATTCCTGGATATCAGTATGCTCATGGTTGTTAATCCTTACACAATGATTCCCAGTAGCAGCAGCCAACCAGCGAATTAAACTGGTTTTACCAACAGAGGTCTCTCCTTGGATCAATACTGGATGAGTCCTAAAAGCCATAATGAAAATAATGGGTTACCAGCATGGGCTATGTCCTTCTTACACACAAGATGTCAATGTTATTAAACCCCCACTTAACTCACATGGGGTATCCAAGATCACACACTAGGCAGGGAAATACAAATACCTTAACTCCCAAGTGCCACAAGCTACCCATGAAACTTTTCATGGCAGTGCAAGTAAGCAGGTTACTCTAACTGCAAATTTCTAGATCAGAATTTAAACAAAACTAGGTATGGCAGTAAGATGGTTTAAGGAAACAAGAAACACATGTATAAATTTCAAGTTGCTCTATAATGAAAAGTTAGCTGTAAAGTAGAAGGAAAATAGACATTATGCATCCAAACAATAAAGATTAGAGGGACACCAACAACTCAAGGCCTAAACAAATATATTTAACTGAATTTTTTTTACTAAAAAATTGAAACACTTACCTTGCAGACACAACCCTGACAATATCTTTCAGATTCAGCTTAACTGAAGGGGTAAGCACATAACTCTCATCTACTGCAGGTTCTTTGTCCCCAGCTGAAATCCAGTATCCTTCTATAAGTATAAAACTCCCTCCTTGAGGTTTTGGTATTTGCTAAGGAGACATCCCAGAAATAACAGATTATACAAGCGGGTTTCAATTTGCTAATGAAAACAACTGCTGTTGTACCACTGCTACATATTCTCTAACGTAATTTTAAATTAATCTCTGAGCACTCCTGCAGTAAGCACTGTCCCCTTGTCACAGAATAAAAATTACAGGAAAAAACCTGGCCAGATTATTTCAGGGTCATGAAGCAGGAATCTTTGCCAGTCGCATGAAGATAAAAATGTCTCAAGTCTTAGCACTGAATTCGAAGGGGATTTATGAGCAGGAACTTTGCTTTAATTTTTTTATATATTTATACATGTTTTCCAGTATGAAAAGGTTTATTTTGAAACAAAAACCCATCTCTTTAACTGGCTTCCCCATCCCCCATGCAAACTCATGCTGGGTTCCCAGCACTTGTGACATTCTTCCTTTCCCATAAGAGACAAAGCACAGATGCTTCTTCATATCCATATGTTCTGAATTCAGAGGCTAAAAATATAAAGCCTGAGAAAGCTCCTCCAAAGTCTGTGAAAGCTTTAGAGTTGGAGCCACTGCATCAAGCTGCCCACATTCCACAGTGCATTAGTTATTCAGGCTTCCATATTTTTTCAAATTAACAAATAAACCAGCTAACATATCAACATTCGAGCAAAGTAAAAGACTACAAAAGAAATCCTTCTAGTTCTTATATTCGTAAAATGAAAAACAGAACTGCAAGAAGGAAATGCAGCGGAAAAAAGGAGAAAAGAAAATAAATTCCATTTCTAATACATGACAGCTCTTCATAATCTTAGTTGCCTACCTGCTTGAGAAGGTTTTTGATGTTGCCAGAGACTATATGCTGGAAAATTAGCTTTTGAACCACTGGATGAGAACTTCTGTCAAGCTGTGTCAGGAAACTCAAACAGAAACCCTAAGAAAAAGAAGTATATTCAGTGATAAACATGAAAAATAGGGACCATTTCTGCTTAACACTGAACTGAGAGAAGATTACCCTTTACCCAAACAACGTCTGTAGTGAATACACACTGAAATAAATGCCAGCACAGGCAATCACCTCATAGAGGGAGCGTGCTATGCTGCCACATGGATTGGATGCTGCAAATCTCAATGCCCTGCACAGGGTACGGAGACTGTAGTGAGGTCTGTGGCCAGTTCCATCCACCAACTTTGTTTCTGCTTCCTTTCTCACAGACAAATAGAAGCTGCAAAATAAAGTTACATGGAGCTGTTACTGATCAGACCACTGCTCCAAGGAGTTAAACCCCAAGCATGAACACTTCATTGGATCCCCAACTGTTACTTTTCTTAAAAGCTCCAGGTTAGGAAAGCCACACCAAGCTCTGCCATCTGTACAGTCAGTAAAGCAAAGCAACAGAGTATTTTTAGATCTGTATTTTTGACAGAGCTTGATACATAGAGTGACTATAAACCCCAAGTATTCTAAACATGAGATAGTTCACCTTACACTATGGGAAATAAAGGTAACTTTAGAAAAACATACAAGACTTTCTTCTGAATTAGCTACAGAAACAAAACATTTTAATCTCTCAGATGTGAAAGAGGACTGAAACAACAATGCTACTTAACTGGTGCCACCAAGAAAACAAATCTGAATCTAAAAAAATAAAAATCTCCTTCCCAAAAATACAGAAACCTGCAGAATTAAGAAGATGGATGTCTACACTCTTCTGTTTCCTAAAGCTATGCTAACTGCTGCATGGGGAACATTACAGTGTTTCCAAAGCAGTCTAACGACAGACTACAGTCACACAATTTCTTTCTGTGACTTATTTCATCAAAAATTTAAAAATATTAGAGTCAACTTACTTCACAATTCCTTGTACTGTATTTTTGTTCACATTCAAGCTTCTCAGATAGTCCATTATAAGAACCTGCAAGTCTCCTTCATTTCTCAATTCTTGTACATAAAGTTCAGTAAACCTGCAAGAATCAACTCAATCTGTAACTCTTAAGATACCCAACCACATAAGAAAATAATGTTATATACTAATCTCATAGCATATAATATTCTAAATTTTTATGTATCAGAATACTGATTGTTAGAACTGCAGACCTATAGATTGTCAAACCTACAGACAGACTCAAGAACCAGAGTAGTTGGAAAATAAGGTATTACTAATATTTTCAAGTAATTTATCTGAATTATTTTAACATATTAGACTGAAAGTGAACAGTGTGACCTAAATTACAATTTAAACAATTTGCAATAGATACTTAAAATGTTACAGCCTGAACAATGAGCACTGACACAGCAATAGCTATTTTTGACAAATAGTAGTAGGTATTTTTGACAAATAGAAATATAATTTAATTTAAACTTTGCAAGTTATGCTGATGGTGAAGTGAAGTCTCTTTTTTTTCTGTTGTACACTCATTTTTTTTTCTTTCATTATTCTGCAAGAAGCCAATAGCAATGAAACCTTGCTTTGCCATTAGTAACTACAAATTACTACAGATAGCTGGTGCATCTCTACAGTCTTGCCCAGTGTGTATGAATCTGGGAAGGGACTATATATTCAACTTTTGGCACTCACAAAGGAAACTGCGTCAAGCAGATCTGTGCATAAAGAAATAGGTAGACTGTACTGAAGAATGGATTCGCCACAATTCCAATTTTCTTGCCACAGCTTATATGCTTTGAGACTGTGCATCAAATATTTTGAGTATCACACATCTGCACCACCATGCAAACCACCTGCCTTTTGAGTGAACAATACTGGATGTGCAGCTTTTTGTAAGGATCATCAACACTTCTGAGTTAAGGGAAAGGCTGCTAAACAGACCCAAGCAACTACTTGTCTTTATTAATCCCATCAGGAACATAAACTGCTGCAGTAGCATTCCCAGGTCCTGGCAGCTTAACTGTGAAGAATAATCATTTCCTGACTCAACTGACAACATCCTACACTACTGCTAGACTATTTGCTCACAGCTCAGCTACTTCACCAAAGTATTTTGCTGATTCTGTTTCACAAAAAACCTTCACCATACATCTCTTACGGGTAGTAAATTTGACTTCACACTTGCATCCTCAGGCTTCAGAAAAAGCAACTCTGAAAAAGACAGTGACTGTTTTGTCCCAGAATCATTATTTCCTACCTGTTTCTTATTCCTAGAGGAAGATTTCTCTTTCCAACATCCGTAGCAGGATTCATGCATGCAAACAAGCGAAAATCAGGGTGACGGACAAGAGGCTCTAAAGCAAAACAGAAATAAAAGACAAAGTTCATGATAAATACAGGATATTGATACATTCAATAAAGTGTATTTTATCTAAGGCAAATTTTTGTTGCTGCACTACTACATTGAAAATGCCAGTGTCAAAAATTTTCAAAGAATAACCCCATGCGATTTTATCAGAAGTACCTGCATCTTCTCAACAGGCAGAGCCAAGTGAAACCCTGACTTTTTTGTGTGAATTAGGATGTTGTAACAACTCAGAACATGTAAAAAAATTATGGGAGCCCTAAACTTGGAACTCCTTTTGTCTCTTTCCGCATAACAGCCAGGAAGAAAACCAAGCCTGGGATGCTCACACGACATTTCCCTCACTCTGTAGCTCTTGAGAGCAGCATTCAGCAACTGCATTTTTTCAATCCTGACATCTGCAAAAGGAGTTAACTTTCTACACGGCAGCCCCTACAGTGCTGCTAAGAACACACCGTTGTATCGGACCTCTTGCAAAGAAGTACGAAGTCTACAAAGAGCACATTGCTCTCTCATGCACACATTCATTTCGATGGGAAATGATCTCAGCTTATTTTGACCTACATAGGATAGGGAAGTCAGCTGGATACCAAGACACAGCATAAGCAAGCAGAGAAATAGTACCTGTGTCGCCTCTGTCTAGTAACACCAGTGACCCAGATGAGCCTTCCAATAAACCACTCAGGCACTCCAAGGTCTCTGCTGCAGCCAAGTTAATCTCATCCAATAAAATCCACTCTCCTTTTTTTACTGCTTGTGCCAGAGTACCCTAAAAGTAAGATCAACTTGTTAATCATGTTGCCAGCAATGACATGTCACCTGAAGCATTCACATACTGGATATATTTGGTGTGCAATCTATGGCTTGATTAGAAAAAAGGCAATTCCTGACTTTTTACATAAGTAGCAGTTTTACTGCTCTCTCTCAATAACAGCAATCATTTTTCCAGTCACAGAAGTCAGACAGTTATCATACCACTGTATCAGTTTAGATTACAGTTAGACCTCAAATACAACAGATTTAAGATCCCTTAAACAGATCTGTGCAATCTACCACTGCGGTGCATATGCATCATCAACACTACATGAGAATAATAAAGTTAATAAAAAAAAAAATACAAAGATATAAGCAATATTATACTTCTAAGGAATCTGTACCCTATTAAAATGATACTTAGGCCAGAGGTTCTCCAACTAGTCATAAATACATTTCTTTATAGAGGATTGGTGAACATTTCACACATGAAATTTGAGAGCATATATTCAGATTATCAGGGTTATAGTAAACAAGCATAAATAAATCTCATGGTTTCTCCTAATCACACTTCATATCATTAAAACATATTATGGGCTGGAAACGTTTAGCAAAATCACGTCTAGAGAAACAGCACAGATTCTCAATATTGAATCCTTCATGGTAATCCCTAGACAGAAGCAAGACCTACTGGAGACTGATCAAGAAGATTTTTCTAATCTCCTAGAGTTGAAAACAAGATAAGACATATTGATATTCTTATCATACCAGTCCTAATTCCTGTTACACAGCACTGAATTAATGTGCTACCACAAACCAGTCTCCCACTGCCCCATCTCACCATTGCTTCCTTGAATCCCCACACTTGATTTCACAGAATTATCATGGTACACATTTTACTTAACAGCAAGGTTTTTGCCAAGAAGTTACTTATATAACGCTGATAGCAAAGTCTTTTAAATACTTCTCCTTATTCTTCCTAGCATCAAAATGCAAATATCTAAATACCTCAACAAATGCAAAGAGAAGAGCATTTTCTGTCATTTTCATCTGTTGATGAGCATGATTCAGTTTAAGCCCAAATGCCTCCCACTTTTCCTTCAGTGGTAAGCCTGCAAGCAAAGCAAATTTAAATTTGTACCATCAGAACAATAGCACAAAAAATGTTTGACAATAGTATTTTAATCAAGTTGTTTCAAGCAGAGAGATACAAAAGTAAGCTCAAGTAACAAAACCACTCAAACCGGCAGATGACACACCACAAATAAAAAAACCAATTTTATCTTGATGTTTTGGTTTTGTGCATACTTCGTCTTTGGTTTTTTAAATTTAAGTGTACCCATTTGTCAATAGTGCTCAGATAATTTGCTATTCATCCCCAGCTTAGGAAGAAATAGTTTTATTGCACTTTGTTCCAGCAGGACTCTTATCAATCTCTAATTTCCACAGACAGAAAGAGATATGTCAAAAAATAAATCCGAATTTATAACCCTTATGACAGAACAGATTAACAATGAACACTTCAGTATCAATAGTTAACACACTATTGCTTATCAGTTACAACAATATTTACTATAACACTGACTTCAGTTATTTGTTAAAATCACTACCTGAGCTACATACAGCATCAAAATTCCTTAAGAAACTTTGCAAGTTACAGATTTCAGCTTGCCCTTATTTTAGGATTGTCAATTCTTGCAATAAGTGGTCTTAATTTTTTTTTTTCCTACATATGTGGGTATTTGTTTCAGTATCTACATATTCAGAAGAACCAGTTTAAAGAAAAGTGGAGATAAAGTTAATAATTGATTTTATTTAGCCCAAACTGAATAAAAGCTACAACCTTCTGCTGGTCTAGAATCCAAAACAACTCCATGCAAAGCAAAGTATCAACATCACCTCAGTCCAAAATGACTTACAAAGTATAAAACAAGAAAAACTTATTTGGAGACAAAACCATACTGGAACAAAATAAAGCACGAGGCAACTCAGCATCACCGACAGAAGAACAAGGCAAAAGCAAGCTCTTAAATGTAATTCCTACCCTAAAACAGATTATTATTTGGGTTTGGATTTGTTACTGTTGTTTTGCTTTTGTTTTTCAACTGGACATGTCTGTGAGATATAAGCAGGTTCCAGGGCTGAAAGTATGAATTCACACAAAAGACTGACACAGCAACAGCCAGGACTGCTCAGCAGCACAGCAAACAAGTGCTGAGTGGAGACCAGATGTCAAGGGTACCACAGGCCAGACAATCCCCACACTCTCAGACATAGCTGAGATGAGTTAGGAACAGGGAGACAACCCAAACCAAAACAAAACCCAACTACAGTTCTAACAGCATTTTGAATGTCTTGTAGCAATGTTGACATTGCATTTCTCAAAACCAGAAAAAAAGATGTAATATAAGGGGAGAGAAAAACCCCTAAACCTCAAACAAATCCAAATTAAAAGAACAAAAGTCACCAGCATTTATCTACTCTCTACAGTGGTTTGGGATTACTGTGTAATCCTTACCAGATGCATTTTCTTTGACTTCTTTATTCATAGCAGATTTATGAATATGTTGCATTAGTTTTAGCAGATCATGCCAACGTTTCTGTCTGTAGCAAGTCTGAATGTGTCCCAAGAATGTTTGGTTTTTCTTCTTAGAGAATGTCTGAGAGAAGAGTTCTTCAAAAGACTCCCGCAGAGGGAGCCAGATCAGCTTGTTATCCACAGGCTTGTAACTGAAGAGAAGCAAAAGATTAATTACTTACGTGAGACAGAGTCACCTGTGAGCTTAAGAAAACAAGTCCAAAACCAGTTACTTGAAACAATAATAAGCTGCATGGATGAACCCTTGTTTCTGAAGTTTTTTACTCAACTAAAAAACGAAAATAGAATTGCAGATATTTAAATGCACCTCATGAGGCAATTTTGTAAAGACACAAACACCCTTATAAGCAAAATATTTGTAATATTACCAAACAATATGTCCAGTGAATATTACATCACATTTATACTGAACAGCTTAGCCATTTATAAAGGCATTGAGCTGTATTTTTAAATTACTTCATCACACACAGCTCAGCACACACATCAGTGAAACTGCTCTGCTCTTCAGGAAGGACAAGAAGGTTTCTGCATGCAAACATGTTTATTAAGACATTTATGCTACTATGAAACAGATACTGCCTATTTGTTCTGAAGAACAGACATCAGTGACTCACCCCCCTAAGAGATCTGCTGTGTCACTTTGTTGGTTCATGTTGATAACCCTCAAACGGTGCCCTTGAAACAGAAAGAAAGCACCATCAGCTTGAGGGCTTGTTCATTTCTTGTTTTTCAAACTACCTTCAAGTAAGTTCTAATTTTCACACATTGTTTACCTGTAATATGTGCTAGGTACTGAACTGTTGAGGTTTTGCCAGTTCCTGTTTCACCAACCAACAGCACAGGCTCTCCTTTGACAACACACACTGCAAGCTGTTCAATCAGTACTGAAGATGGCCGTGTGGCAGCAAAGGTATGTTTTGCTCTGGAAAAACAACGCAAGTTGTTCAAAACTAAGATTTATCAAGTTCATTTCAATTTTACCTTCATTATTTTTTTTTAGTGGAGTGGTTTGATTAAGGATTTTTTTAAAAAATATAGGCCTGAAAAGAAATAGTTTTAAGGTATTCTTCTAAGATACTAATTTTTCCTCAAGATATAACCTAAAACTTCAGGGTTTCCAAATAACCTCCTGGTGAACGAAGGTAGCAACCCATACTACAAAAAAATCTCCCTCTGCAAAGGTAGATCCATCAAAATCTTTTTAGAACATCTGTGGATCCACACTGCTCTGAAGACACTCTAGTCCAAAGAAGCTGAACATCTCCATGCTTTGGCTGCCAGAAGCATGGTGCAGACACTCTTAAAAATACACAAGGCAAAAACTTAGCTTGTAAGGGAAAGAGCTGTCATATTCCTTTCATTAGAGTGAGAATACTCAAATCACGTTTTCCTTAACCCTGTGACCTGAAGTTTATTCTATTCCACCACAAAATATTTCAATTCACATGGAAACTACAGGATATACTCTACCTTTGGACAGTGAGAGCTGGGGTCTGCTTCCTCTCTAGATTCACTCTTCCAACAGAGACTTCTTGCTCTCGTATTGAAATGTCCGGTTTATAGAGTTCACAGAAGAACTCCACCTGTGGAAAAAGCATCAGCATTTCCAACACTAATACTGCTTACATCACAGTAAGAACACCCACACCATGCTACCAGTATAACTTTGCAGCAAGTTAATTTTTAATGGTGAAATCCTGCATTTTGCAGGTTTTGTAGAATCATCACCTAAAATAGTGAAGCACTTCAGAAGTGTTTTTATCTGTACAAACAACTTTCAACTTAGTAACTTGGTAATAGTCTTTGCCACTGTATTTCTACATCATCTATTTACATGGTAGTTCAACTACACAAACTTGAACTGTTATTTTAACAATAAACAACCTCCCTTGAAAAAGCCCCTTTGTGTAAACAAGGATATTTTGCCACTTGCAGGGAATAATACATTCCTGTAATGAAATAATTCAAAGAAGGACAAAGAGAAAAACCTGCAGAAGTTTCAGGCAGCCATCTGTCAACTTAAAGTAACAACAGAGGGATTTGCTTTGCAGACTTCTACAGTCAGAAATAGTGGACAAAGAAATTTAGTTTAATTCTGTCATTTATAGATCTCCAGAGAGGCAACTGATTTTGTAATCAGTGAGTACAGAACAAGTAGCAGTAAAGATCATGTTTCTCGCTGACCTCTCAGTTTAAGTGGTTAACATTCACTGTAAACCACCTAAGAAAAAACACATTCTTTGCTACCCTGAGCATCTAGTGGTATATCATGTGCCCAGGCAGCTGTGCTGTTCCACCTGTGAAATCCTTCTTTTGCATCATTATGCCATTTGCTCTAAAACAGGTTCCCAGAAAGTTTTAGAGAACAAAAAACCAAAACAAAACCACAGCTGAATATAAAACAGAAGATAAACAAATCATGGGATGGAACAAAAAGCAAAAAAAAGCTGTTTGGGACAGAGAGGTGGGGACAATCTAAATTAAAAAACAGCAGAACATATTTCAATTAATCATAGAAAAACTGCAAGCTGTAGAACACTACCAATAAAGATCATGTTCGTTTTAACTCACCATACCTTTTTTTTGGAAATATTTAGGTAACTTCCAATAACTTTTGCCATTTTCTGTCTACTCCCTTGGTTGGACAACATGGCTGTGAAACAGTCCAATGCCTGTTAAGGAGAAAAATCAACTTCTTGAAAACTAGTTCTGTGTGGTTTATCTGAGAAGTACCATCTTAATCTAAATGAACCCAAATCAAATCTAACTATTTTAAATAAAACTATTTCACTGTCCTCCGACTGAGTCAAACAACAGAATTCAAACAACAACAAAAAGATGCAATAAAAATTTATAACCTCTGTAATGTAATGGGTTTATAAAAAAACCCCAAAAAGCCAAACTAAAAACCTCAAAACTTTTCAATGCCCAATCACAAAAGCTATTTTTAGACAAATGGACCAAAATGGAGAAGGAAGGAACATTATTAAGATCGCACATCTCAAAATTCCCTGACTGATGCACACCCAAAAAGTTCCCAACCTATACAGTAAACTGCTAAGTAGGTAAGTAGAAAAGCAGCCCCATATTACAAGAAAAAGAAAGGTCTCAGCCATATGTAATCCCAGCTTGCATCAGTTAAAATTATTTTGCACCATGCTGTTTGTACGACAGCAGTAAATTTTCTTTAGCACCTTACTGCAAACAACTTTCCTAGTACCAACAAAAGTTTCTGACCAGAGAGAACACAGACTTTCCAACTACAGTCCAATTGCTTCAAACAAAACCAATCAAATTTCCATCTCACGTTCCCAAAGAGAGGATGTTGGGAGACAACACAAGAATTTGGGATAAATTGGACCAATTTCTAAGTCAAGTTTTACCACACCTCCTGAAAAATATTCACTGTGGTGGTTGAAGAATTACTGTCAAAGTTGTAAGCAATCCTGCTGCACCAATTCAGTAGATCTCTAAAAAGAAAAAAACAAAAATATTTGGTACAAACACTGGCCAAAACATACAGCACCTTCTTTCATGCTCAACTTAGGTCACATTGTCTTCTGGCACTTGCACGTGGTAGTTGTTGTGCAAGTTGCCCATGGGAAGACACAAAGAGGACAATAATTCCAAGGAGCAGCTGACACAAAGACCAATGCTGCTTATAAACAGATAATATACACTCCATTAGGTATACACCTTATACCATAAGGTAACTGTAAAACTCAAAGGTATTAAAGAATCCAGAAAGGTATAAACCCTCAATTTTTTCAAGATAGATTTCTTACCAACAACAAGATCTTCCAAAAGGCAAGAAAAGGAAACTTTGTTCTGGCAAAAAACTGACATTCTTACATTCTACAAAAATATCAGGTACTACCCACACCTAGCATTTACTAATTCACAAAGCACTACTGGTTACAGAAATTCCAGATGACTAGAATTGACATTTGGTAGGAGAGTAAGAAATAATTCAGCATGAAATTACACTTCACCACAGGATTTCTGGAATTAACAGTACATTACATATACAGTTATTTTCAGTCACCTTAAGTTATAATGCTGAGAGTGTTCATGAAATAATCTAGATAATATATTCAGTTACTAAAAATGTTATCTTCTAGCTACTGAAAGAACATTATACAGTACCTTCCAGTTCTTAATTAGTACTGATATCTTGTGTGAAGAATAGTTAAGATTAAATTTATAAGGCCTGATGCCAACTAAGCACTGAATATGAAAAACTCACACATTCCTCCATAACTCTCAAAAAAAGTAAGTATAGCAAACAGAAGCTTAAATAATCCTGAATTAGTTTCTCTAAATGATATATTAATAACTATTTAAAAACAAAACATGTATTTTCCAATTTTTTACACAATTCACATTTAATTATTCAAGCTTCCACCATTATTTCTAAAAAAATTAAGAAAAATAATTAAAATAAACCCTTCTATCTCTGTACTCCAACAAACATATAAGAAAAGACAACCTTAGAGATAGTTCTCGTCCTTCCAGATTTGGTTTATTACGTTCTGATTTTGATTCTGAGGCTGTTCCTGGCATGTGACTGTCACTGTTCTCTGGTGCCTGATACTTGTCTCCTGCAAGGTTAATGAAAATGTCTAGCAAGTGATCTGTCACGAGAGCAAGGTTAGGGTATCTTCTTTGGACAACCTGAAACCAGAAACAAAAAAGAAGAAAAAAATGAAACAAAACAACTACACAAAAAACCCGTCTGCATTGGAAAGAAACCAGCAGCACCCCAGTCTTTATTGGGAGATGCTTCAATAGATACTCTAGCTAGCAAACTACATAAAATTGCTCTCTTACAATCTCTTATCTGAAGAAAATAGAAATTATGACTACTATGATACCGATTTTGATGCCAAAAATGAACTTTGAACAACTCAACTCTGATCCTATTCATTTAATGCATTTATTTGCACAAATACCAACAGGAAGAACAAAAAGTACATTCAATCCTATCTGAACCTAAACCACGACCACACAACTTTACAACTGATTACAGAAGTCCTTACTTCCCACCCTTCTTTTTATGACTGAATTCATTTGAACATCCGAATTGTCTATTTACTGTGCTGACAAAGGCACGTTAAGGGAATAATTTTTCTTTTTTAGTTTCCTTTCAGCTCAGTTCTCTCCACTAAAGCCTGCCAACCAAAATACTGCTTCCCAAAACTGCTTTTCACGGATACAGGCCAGGAAAACTGGTCCTACCCTGCCAAACTGACTTTTAAGATTAACAAGAAGACATGAATCTGTTTCCAAGGCAAGCAGGTGGGTGGTCTCTAACACTGTCTCTTCCATTACTACTGAGGAATCTTAGTGCCTAATGTATATATTTTTGTGACTACAAAGTTGCAGAAAAAGAATAAAAATAACCAAGTGGTAAGATGCAGCTAAGAAAGTTTCATTTTTTATACAGTTTTGATAGATAACTCAAAGCTTAAAACTCAGAGTAAACTCAATTTTCTCTTTTGCTGTTTCTCTCTACTTTCAAGTCTCTGTGGGCTAATAAGTGGCAAAGCAACTTCATTCTTAGACCCACAAAACACAATGGTGTCTGTCAAGGCAAGTTCCAAGAATCTTTGTTCAATTCACTTTGAATTTTTCTGACAAACTGCCTGTTTACTTCAAAATTGGCAGCACAAAGCTGAAATTGTAAGGGTCTATTGTAGAACTTGAAGATAAAATAAGGATTCAATTAACTACTGAAAAACATTTATTACCCTAAGTTGAAACAATTATTCACATGCCAGAATGGAGCAACACACCCCCATACCTCCTTGAGTTCTCCCTTGCTCATGTTATCCAGATGTATTTTGGTCCAGTATTTGTCCAGAAGAGCAGCGTGGCTGCTTTGCTGCCTGTACCAACCTCCACCACAGCTGAATATCCTAAATGAAAACAGCAATGAAGAAACACAGCACGCTGAGTGTGGCTGAAGAATTCAGCATTTTCAGTGTGTTTCTGTGCACCAAAGAACACGTAACATAGAGCTGCTGCAGCATACTGCAAAAGGCAGAAATGACACTGTTTGTCACTGTACTCTCATGCACCTCACCTTGCCTACCCATGCCTTCCAAATGACTTGTTATCAGTGTTTTTCTTCCTATATGGCCAAATCTCCATAGAGATACCTTCAGAAAGACTTACCTTGCTGTCAGTTGTCTATCAGAAGTAACATACACAATCCTTTTTAAAGGGAGAAACCTGACAGCAGCGGCCAGTGAAATGCCTTAAAGCATCTCCGATCTTATTACAGAGATGCAGAAAAAGGAAATCTTCAGCCCTGTCCCCTCCACAGTGCTTCACAATTATTCTTCCTCATCCTCCAGACTCAGCTCTTTCCATCGTTCATTTCATTCCCTTTGTTATTTTACTACAGAAATAACTATTCAGCCATGTGTTTTTACCCACGGTAGTAAGTAGCCTTGCACATGCAAAGCATTAGACTTGGGGCTGTGGTTTGGCTTTCGTCTTCTGGTGGTTTTCTATTGAATTTTTTCTTCTTTGCTGCATAGTGTTTGGTTTAAATTGTTAAATTTTATTTCCCAGCTGTAAACTACAACAGATTTATAGAATCTACTCTTACGAGCCTAATGAAAATTATAATTTGCTGCTATACAAACTGTTCACTGATGTGCTGGTTTCGGCTTGGACTGAGTTAAATTTCTTCATGCTAGCTGGTGTGGGGCTGTGTTTTGCATTTGTGACCAAAACAGCACTGATAATACTGTCTTAGTAACCCCTGAGCAGGGCTTCAGAGAGGCAAGGCCCTTCCTGCTTCTCAGAAAAGCACCAGCACCAGCCCAGCACAGAAGGGTGAGGGCACTCAGCGAGCTGGGAAGGGACACGGCCAGGAGAGCTGATCCCAGCTGACCACAGGGATATTCTGTACCAGATTGGGTCATGTCCAGCATATAAAGCTACGGGAAGAAGAAGGAAGGGTGGGGATGCTCGGAGTGATAGGGTTTGTCTCTTTTTGTATGGAAAGATTTTGCTTTACCTAAACTCTAGTTCAACCCCATGATTTTTGCCCATTTTTAGTCTTCCAACTCTCTCCCACATCCTGGTGCAGGGGAGTGAGCCAGCACCTGTGAGGTGTTTAGCTGCTGACTGAGGTTAAACCATGACAACCATACATACAGAAATAAAAATTTTTAGGAAGTTAGGCAGTCAAAGGACTGGAATACAAAAGACTCAATTCCAGAAAAAATCGGTCAGAAGAACAAATTTATAGAAGGAAGACAAAAGCAGGAAAATCTGTTAAAGGCTTTAAAATAAACTACACGACAGTTGAAAACCATGGAACTGCCACTCCCCACATAGACCTCCTAACCTTTAACCTTAATACAATATTATGTCTTCCTATACAACAAGACATTTTGACATCTGAGGCACGAGCCACTACTACAGTGAAACAATCAGGCAGAGTATATGATATCTTTTTCTGGTTAGGAAACATTACAAATACCAATACTGATGCAAGACTTTGATAACTATCAATAATACACCTTTTTCACACTGTAATTCCTAACAGTGGTATTTTGTCTTGGTGACGGATTGGTTTTGTAGAGTTCCTCCCATTCTTTCAGCCTTGTTGAAGTGATTTTTCTGTACAAAGTTTGGGATTCACCCCAAGGCTGCTTTCAAGTGAAAAAAAAAAAAATTAAAATCACAGTTTCTATGACTTATATTGTTTGTTAATTGGAAATCACTAAAATACTCCTACACAAGTACTATGTACTAAAAAGTACCCTGGACTTAAAAATAGAATACCCATGTTCTCAATCTCATTTTAATTTAGAAACCTACCTCCTGGTTGCAAAAAATTGGAATCCTGGTGCTACTTTTAAACAGTCACCACGACCAGGTATCAGTAACTCTCTTTTCTCCAAAAGAGGAATCAGAACAGAGATCTGGGAAGAAAAAGAAAAGTTATTTGGAAGTCAAAGGTTTAATGTTAACTTACCTTTTTTTCTCCTGTATTCAAATTTAATGATAAGAGAATGAAAACGACAGCATTTACACTGCAAGGCCAAATCAAAACTATTTATTTTTATGTCATTATCAAATGACTTATTAGACACATCCAGATTTATTTTATCTGCCTGAACAAAGATGACCCGTGTCTCAAGGATGTCATTCTCAAACACTAACCTTCTTCAGTGTGTACACTGCTACCCAGGATAATTTGGTGTCTATTTAAAGAATCTATCCTTCCCTGGGGGAGGACAGTAATGGTGGTGGAAAGAAAGAAGGGAGGTATGATCACACCAAGCCCTCAGTAGAGAGGGAGGCACACAGAGATCCTTTGATATGGAGAAAACAGACAGGATGCCTGCAGGGAAGACCTGAAAAAAGGGATTTGATGAATGCAAGATACTCAGGGGATGCTCATCATGACTGCAATTAGTTGAGTCCACAGAGGCAAATAAGTGCATGACCCCCTACCAGTGAATTGTCTGTACACACAAGTAGTATTCATTTGCTTTCTTATACATTTTCTATTTCTGTATCAAGGCCTAGAATCTAATAAACAAACTGGCAGGCTATTCAGTCACAAAAAGGACGTTTTATGGAACAGATATTAAAAGAAACAACCAGCAAAATGTCCAGCAGGCCTATGCAACAAAGCATCTCTATCACACCGTTCTTGAAAATGAGATGTTTTCAGTAGCCATTACTTCAAGAGGCAAGGATGACTGACTAAACAGTTGTTCTGGAGCCAAAAAACCAGGAAATCTGTTAAAACTTATAATGTTTAGTGCAGGAGCACATTATATGTAAGAAAAAAATATATGGAAGGGAAAAAAAGCTCCACATAACAAAACACACAGAAAATACCTTATTAACAGCATCAACCTCATATATTGACAATATTCTGTGGTATTTAGGGCCACATTTGGTTTCAGACACCAAAACATTATTAAATAGACACATCATCTGACACATTATCAGTGTCAATTCCAGTTTTCACAATGAAATCTGGCATTAGTGTGTAACACAGACAAAAACCAACGAGGTACACAAACACATTAACAAAGACAGGTGAATTCTTTCTAACCCCCTCTAAAGCAGCAGCATTTTCAGCATGCAGCTACAGAGCCCTGCTGATCAGACTCCCAAAACTGCCATCATGGGCATTTAGACCAATACCTTAAAGAAACATAAAAGCTACTACTTACCACATCCAGGGGAGCATAATCAATATCCTCCAGAAGTATCCAGTGACCTTTGGTAACAGCTTGTGTCAAGGTGCCAGGCTGCCAGACAAACTCCCCCGGCACATCTGTGCATCGATACATCCCCAGCAAGGTCTGTGACAGAAACAATAACATTTCAGAGACCTGGGCATCAACTCCCCAGGGGAAAGGATAGCAAAGATGACCCAAGTTGGGACAGGAGTGACACTTAGCCTCCACCTTACTAAACAATCTGTCTGGCAATCTGTGCCCAGCATTGCATTTCTTTTAATTAAAAGAAAGGTTTCCGGCCTCCAGTGGCAATTTACCTGAAACCTATTAAAATAAACCAGGTAACTGGAAGTGAATTTATGAGCTGTGTCAACCCTAATTTACAAGCAATCTGAAAGTATCACAGAAAACTGCCTAGAGTCACCCCAAACTTTAGCTTATGTTTTTGAAAAGTCTGTGACTAACGTAGTAAACAGAACTATTAAATGAGTTATTCAAAGGTAAAAACCCGTCAAAGCTTTGCTTTTCTCTCATGCTGCAGCTTCAATATTTAAGCATTACTTTAAAAATTAAGTTTGTGATTTTACTGCTACATATTTTATACCTTGAACTTCACCAGTTTTTCTTAAATATGATGGCCTTAGTCTTGTAATATGAGTTGTGAGATGGTGAAACCAGGTGCTCCATGCAAGCAAAGAAGGTGCTTATGCACAGTAATAAAAATCTTCTGATATTTCTGGTAGATAGTAACCACCTTTGAAAGCTAAAAATAAATTGTGCCAAGTAACACAACTCAAGCTCCAAAATCTTATATGTAAAACAAGCAGTACATGAAATTATTTACAGACAGAGCTTAATCATTATTATGTAACTGCAAGTCACCTCGACATCCCAGTATCTTACTTTAGCTCACCTTTATTGTAAAAAAGGCATTAGATTAAACTGACATTAGCTCACTCAAATGGAAATAAAAGTGTTTATACAACCTTTGGCACCAGAATACTGCTTTTTCCAGTACAAATCAATTTTTTTTTAATTAAAAAAAAACCAATAGAGTTTTTTGATACAGAAAAACCCTGATAAAGCATAATTTGGATGATACAGGTTCAGAGTGATTATGCAAAGAATTTAAAACCTACTGGAAAATGAGAGGGGTTTTTTGTTTGTTTATTTATTAATTTGCATCAATATTAAGACCAGTACTAAAGAGTTGGGCACTGTAGGGTCCTTGAGTGAAAATATAATTAGAAAATTAAGTCCATGCTTTAAGTAAAAGTTGCATTTATGATCCAAACATAAAACAAATCCATCAGTTACCTTACTGTCAGTTTGATCTCCAAGCTGAACTTTCAAAACATGTGGAGGCTTTGTTCTTCCTGTAACAGCTGCTAAATATTCAATCAAAGAAGTTTTTCCACACCCTATTGGTCCTTCTAATAAAACAGGAGATCGATACGCTACAGCAATAGCAAGGTTTTGAAGATTTGTGAAGGTAGATTCAACCAAAACAAAATTGCTGGTGGTATTTTCCTGTTCAAACATAAAATTTGGGTTATTACACTGAAATTCCCTTTCTTACAGCTGTACAATACAGAAAAATTAGGAAAGTGAGTCAAACAACAAGAAAAATTTTGGCCTGCAGATCAGCATATAAAATAAAAGAGTCTAAAGTTGTATTTATTGACAGATATTAAAATATATTTAATCCAAAATCTATTATAGGTGAAACACTTAATGAAAAGTACAAATACAACTTGATCCCAAGGGGAAGTCATACTCAGTTGTCAGTACAGGCGTAGTAAGTATTCAGTCATAATTCATGTCAATCAAATACAATTGCAATATGAGTGGAATTAAGTCATCACAATGGATCAAAATCACAGGACAAATCAAAAAGCAGTTGCATTCAAATGATGCAAATATGAATATTTAATGAATGAATATGAGTATTTACTTCTTTCTGTAGGGGCCAAAATATAAGATCATTAAACCCAGTGAGTTAAAAAAAGGTATATTCAGTAACATTTTCATTTTATTAAAAATTAATTCAGTTAATTGAATGGTAATTAATGTTACAGATAGTCACTAAATATTCTCACTCTTACAGTCATTTACATATCTATATATGGCAGAAAAATTTGCTTTCTGCCAAGAGTCTCAGAGGAAAGAAACCAGAGCGTTGAAACAAGTGTCTTATATTTAAGTCTGACCTTTTTTCAGATATAGTTTGATGTACTTCTCTGGAAACGAGAGAACCTTTTCTCCTCACAGTTTGCTCCTATGCCTTCATCAGATCCCTGAACTATCACTGGAACATCCCTATTGTAACTGCAACTACACTGTAGACCAGATCGGTGGAATACCTGTGGCTATTAAAAAAATAAAAGCATTTCTTTCAGGGAAGTTCTCTCCTCCTTCAGATATAAAGAGCATTCTTTCAGTAATCCAGTTTATAGCATGGCCTGACTTCAGCACAGCTGCAGCAGCAGCAGTGATGCTGCCATGGGAGTAAGAATCTTCTTAAACAGCTCTACAGTTTCCCCTGCTACAGTGAATTCTAAACCACTCTCTCACTCCTATAAAAAAAGTCCCAAAAGACTGCAAAGCAGTGAATTCAAAAACAGAAGCAGGGAGAAAAACAGGGTGGGGAGAAGAGGAATTTGGAGGGGAAATTCTCTTTCCTTGCTTTGGCTACTCAAACAATTCTGGACACTGGTAGTATTAATTAATTCCTTTGTCCTATTGTAGATCACTGTTACAACATTAAACAAAAAACCAGCTAAGAGTTAAACTGGTACCTAAAGGAGAAGAACAGTCAGGAATACCGACTGTAGCTACAAATAGGGAGCTGAACAGCTTAAGTTAAACAGCAATTTAGAAGAAAAATGTTTAAATACTGTTTGTTTGCTTAAAAATGCTTATGCCTTCAATGGGCTTTCCAAAACTGTAAAGCACTATAGTCTGCATTACACTTTCTCAAGTGGTGACAGTAAATTCTTGCTCACCTCCTTTCCCCTTTCTCTGCCTTCTGGAAGAGTTTAAACAGCAACCCTGTTTTCTTTCCAGAGAAGAACTGAGCATATTTTTGGAGAAAGGCGATGCTGGTATAGCACAAAAACCCCTACATCATGCAGGTAAAAGCAACTGTCTCAGATCCTGGCTTTAGTCAGCTACGGTTTGTCACCCTAACTGAGACTGGAAGTACTATGTAAGGCTGAATAAATATTCTTTTGCAGTATGTTTGTAGAAACTGATACAGGAAGGCAAGATGAACAGCACTACTGCTCCTTCACTGCTTCACTCCACTGCAGAGCTTCTTTGTGGTGCCTGTATTATGCAACCCTAGTTTACAGCACACACAAAGAAAAGTAAAGATAAACACGTTACTCACAGTATCTCAATACCATCTAATGGTGGAAATAAAGTCAGCTCACTGTACTTAGAAATTCCTAAAACAAAAAATGCACTGATTTAACTGTGGATTACATACCTGCTCTTCAGAAACATGCTGTAGTCTAGGCAGCACTATGCCACAGACAGCTACTACATGTGCAGAGAGGTCACCTGACACAACATGTCCTTGTGTATAGTGCAGTTCTTTCTCCTTTTGCCAAAATGAGGAGTCTGGATTAGCCAAAACTAAGGCTTGTTCCACATTCTGCAGCTGAGATTCTTCTAGCAACCTGTGAAATACATGTTTATTAATTCAGCTGAAAGCCACCAAGAAAAACAAATAATGTTCAAGATTTAAAAAGTCCTTACTTCAGTCTGAAGTGTATCAGCTCCTCAGGACTGAATATCTTCTTCAGGAAAGATAATTTATGCTCGTCATTCATGCGTGTAACCAGAGCAAGACAGTTTGAAGTATACCTAAAAATTACATTTAGAACAAAATATGTCAAAACAGTTTTAAGAAATGTAGTTCGACAACTGTCAATTGCATACCAAAACACCAAGTTCGGAAAAACGTGCAGAAAACTTTATTGATAGAAATTATTTTAGCGCTATGCTTAACATTCTTTCAGATTAGACAAATATCTCAGAACTGAGGAGAGCAGTTCTATCATGGCACAGTTTTAATTTATACAGCAATTAGCTAACATTTCTCTGAAGAACTGAATTATCAGCAGAAATACAACAACGGAATGCACTTTCCTAAGTAAATGAAGGTTAACATATGAGACAAGGAAAATGAAGTCAACTTTGCACATTTTTTTTCTCCTACCATTTCCTTTCCAAAATTGCATTTCATGCTATTTCTAAAGTAAGCTTAATGCAATGAAATAAATTCTGAGTGCCTATGAAAGCCAACAATTCCCTAGTCGTGACTACATAAAGCTGTCTCGCAACACAGAAATGCTTAATATAGACCATAAACCAGTCTTCATTGATTAAAATGCTGTTTTTAACTTCCAAGAACAAAGTTTTCAAGGCAACTGATTGTGGGGAAGGAAGAGTAGGCAGAAGATTGTTTCAGGACAAATGTTTAGAAATTAGCTCATTCACTTACTTAAGACTATTGGTTGAACAGCAGGTAAACCAGTTCTAGTCAATGAATTACAAGTTCGATCTCTTTTTCTGATACTAAGTATGTAATTTTGAAGAGCTTCATAGATGACTGACAGATTTGGCAACATTCTTGGTACTGCCCTCCCTAAATTATACACCTTACTTAAATTACATGTTACTAACACAGTTCTAAAATTATGTTTTAGAAAGTGAAGACTATTAAATATCTTTTGTAAAATAAAAGGCACTATCAATACCAACTACCACTGATATAAATAAAGCCGAGCATGTGATTAGGCTGAAGTCCTGTGGGCAGGCACCTAACAGGAAAGACCAAAATCCCACAAGAAACCTGTAACAAAACCAATACAAAGCAGAGCTTAAATAAGCTAACTTTTACAGTTGAAAAAAGAACCAACTTGGGTAAACCGAAATTATGTGGAAAGGTTCTCTAGACCACAGTTTTGAGCATTACTAAGAGCTAGCCTAAAATTCGCTTTGTGATAGATCACTATAGCCTTCAAAAGATGAGTTAAGAAGTACAGGTACAGATACCACTAGTACAGATTCCTGGTATTATCAGAAGATGCTTTCGACTGCACGTAAACATTGTTAATTACAATTCAAGATATAAATACATCTACACATCTACACAATTAAGGAGGTTTGGAGGTTTAAACTTACCAACGGACTGAAGTGTCATGACTCCTTAGGAGCGGAATACACACACTCCAGTCCCACAGTTCCCGGAAAACCGATGGCTCCTTTTGCAAAAATCTGTAGGTGGCCTCCATGAGGTCCCTCAGCTTCATTCGTCTGCGCCCATATCGCACTGTGTTTGCATCTGAGCTCTCCAGGAAAAGCCTCTGGAAAACTGGTGATGTAGTTTTAAAGTATCTCAAAGCAAATCTTCAGAGGAGAGAGAGAGAACACAGATATGTAAGCCAGAAGAGAGAAAAATAGACACTAATAAAAACACCAGGGCAGAGGTTCTAAGACAGTAATTGAGTATACTAAGAACTGAGGCCTATAATTAACTTTGTCCACATGGGGAAAGACAACCAATTCAGCAATCAGCTGACAACAGACACTTTACCTTATTAGAAATCATTGTTTAATTATCAAGGGGAAATAGTACTGCCTTTGGTGAAAACCCTTTGATTGCTCTTGTTTACTGAAAAAGTAATACTGATTCCTACTTATGTAACTTTATATTCTACTGGCATGAAGGTCTAATATTAAACTCAGAAATTTTGGTTGTGAACTACTTTCATGGCAGTTGTTTTGCTTTTCTGTAGACCGCAGATGAAAGCCAAACGGCATCTTACAACACGATTTAATGAAAACAAACTGTGTTAGAAACTTACATTTATTTGATAATTATTTCCCTTCAAAACGCATTTGTTACTGGGGGAGAAAATTCAAATCCTGACACCACCTCTCTTCACAAGGGAATGCTAACAAGCACAAACCGGCTGGATGAAATGTTAACTGCAGTGTTAATGGTTAATGACTCGAACAATTGGCCATTTACAAAAGCAGGAGTACTTTGCTGAGGACGTACAGGGTCACAAGCCCAGGGGCAAAGGGTGTGAGCACCCATCACCAGGGGCTCCAAGCTGGGATTCAGGGCACATCTGGAAGAGACCAGTAAGAAGTAAATCCTGGAAGGTGGGATAATGCTTTTTATCATGACAATGTCCTCCCTTACACAAGTGGCTCAGGTGTGAAAACTCCCCTCGGGGGAAGTTCCGGGACATTCACACTGAAGGTTTTAATCAGATGAAGCTGTTAGGTTTAGGAGGAGTCATGAATCAGAGATCCTCGAAGTGCCCCCAGATTCACTTTTAGGAACTTCCACCAGTGACCATGTGGTCATGATGCACAGTGCTGCAACACAGAGTAAAACTCCCCGTCACCATGGGAGGTATCTGGGCATTCCCACCTGAACAGGAGTGTTTTATTAACACAACAAATTTTGTGTTCCATTCCCATCTCCCGATGGATCAACATTTCAACCACTGCTTGGACCAATGGACACTGAAACTGCAACAACCAGGTCTCACGTGGGGTAGTGAGATCTTTCTATTCTTATCCTCTTCCCTTCTATTCCTACCCTCTTTCTTTCTACTCTATATATTTTTCTGAAGTGTTATTTTTAAATGCTTATATATTGTTACATATCTAGAGATAATAACGAAAATGCCTACATATCTCCTTTCCACTGCAACCAAATTAACTAAAATAACTAAAATTAACTCTCTATCTATTACACCAGCCCGTCAGTGTCCTTCTCTCTAATCCATCCCAAGGGATCTATTAACAAGAAGCTAGAGGTACCCAGCCTCCGAGGAAGGATTTAACACTTCCTAAGTTCAAACACTGACATCTCATTACTCACGGCAAAACATCAGGGTGGTCGGCAACCAGCTTGCTCATTGCTACACACAGCCTTTCATGGCGATCATGGTTGATTTGGCCACCAGCTTTAATAGCGTCTGCATTTCTTTCCAACAAATCCAGCAGGATGGGCCGAAATTGACGGCCGATCAACACAGTACATTCTTTATCCAGCAATAACTGCGCTAAAGTATTGAGGATGCACTGACGATCCTGAGGAGTCCAAACCTAAAGGAACAGGAAGTGAAAACAGGTTAAATGGAAAATGATTCGGGCTTTTAACTTCAAAGCTATTCATGCAGGAGTCAGAATTAATTTTACAGGAACAAATAGTTCAAAACCAGAAGGGAGTCCAAAATCCCAATGCAAGTACTCAATTGACCCAGTTCTCAGTATTTAAAAAAATAAAATTAAAAATTGCAGTACAGAATAAGTAAGATGCAGAATGATGAAATTACATGCAGAATGAAAAGAAATTACAAAGTTGTCCAAAAATCCTAAATTATACTTTACAACTGAAAGATAAAGCTATTAGTAATTTTTTTAAAATAAAAATATTGGGAAAATGTTGAAACAACTAATACATCTTTCTTCCTAGAATTCCCATTGATCTTACGAGCTTGGTCTCATGAGAGCCACAAAACATTTAAGGATCTGAGTTCTTAAGTTTAAGTTCCTTCATGTTCATTATCTCTTTACAACAAAGAAGCATTCAATCAGTCATGATCACAGCCTTATTTTTATAGTTTTGAAGAATTACAGTGAGCAATGCTCTTAACAAGAAGCTTGTCTCTGCAGTTTTGAAGTTGAAATTCCTTTTCTTTTGATACAGTTTAGTTTTTATACATTTTTACTTTTTTATATACTCCTTTTTTATACAATAACAGTCATTTGTTTTTTTAAAATACAAGGAAAACATATTCACATCTGCTAGAAGAAAGGAAAAAACCCCAAACCAACACACCTTAACCTCACATCTCCCCCATCCAGCGCCCCCCTCCTAACTTTATTACTGAAGAATAGGGGGAAAAAAACCAAAACCAAAACAAAACAGGGAAACTGAGATATACACACTAGAAATATGAAACCCATCACATTAACTGCAAGGATTTTCTTACAGTTCTCACATTTGCTTTTAGAGAACATAAGTTTATCTGCTTCTCATCTACCACAGCAGTATCAAAAATAGTTTTAAAAATGGAGCAAGGCCCTGTTCATTACAAGGAATCAGATTTTGAGTGGCAAAATGACTTATAAGCTGTTTGAAGGCTGAATATCTCAAAAGAACCAGAAATAAACTCCACTGGAAAAATAAAAAGTATTCCCAGTTTTCAAATCAATTACATCTTTGGCTACCCAAACAAGGCACAACAGGGTGCTTAATTTATTAACCAAGAGCTTTGAATATCAAATAAAACCAGTTAACAATAAAATAGCAAAAAAAGTGAATGACTCAGTAAAATTCTGTATTTATATGCCTACTCTACAACAAATTCATGCCATTACCAATTTCCTGAGAGGAAGCAGTTTTTAAATTGTTGTGTGCAGCATCCTTAGTACATATAAAGCTCTGCAAAAATCACAGTGGCAACATTCCCATTCTACAAAGAGACTATCTGATTTCAGAGCCTAAATCAAAAATTTTATGGAAAAGCAGAATGCTGTTTGTTTTTGAGTTTTTTTTTTTAAACTAAACATGGTTTTATGAAATACCGGTGTCTCAACAACAGCAGTAGACAGCTGATGTGGAAGTGTCCAAGCTCTGGGATAGTCAATCTGGACATGTGGTTTTCAAGAGCTGCTTCAAGAAAGCATCACAAAAGACTCCAAACAGAGAACACATCCGCACTCTGTCTATTCTGAATGAGACACATGAAGCAGACATAGAGCCAGGATCGAGACCTGGAGCCAGACACGATCCCTGCGGCTGCTCCAGCAGCAGGGCGCACATCTCCTTCCCAACTTGCAGAGTACATTTGCTCAGTGCACACCGGGTACAGAAACCTTTAATAATACCTAGCTTAATCCAAACCCTAAATTCATGAAAGAAAGCATCACAGCAATGAGCAAGCTGGCACCACGTGAAATCCACATTTCTGCTCATGATGCACAGGTTACATCAGACACAGATTTAACCCTGGGATACTCCTGAAGATTTGGAAGGCATGAGGGGCACACACAGAAATCTCTTCCCCTCCAACACAGGAACTCATGTTCTTATCTCTATTCCCTCAGGCAACAGTTGTATGACTGTGCAGCAACCACCTTAGTGAGATGATCCAAACTAATCCTTCTCACAAAGTCTTACGCTGGGTGGGAAAGTTGAATAGGTCTTCCAAATCAGCACTCTTAGTGAGTTCTGATCAAGATAAGAGAAGCAACACAAAGGGTGGCTTGGCCTTGGGAAGAGGCTAAAAGAAAACAGAGCAGCACCAGTCTTTCTGGCAGCTGTTCAGCTCAGCAAGATAAACCAAAACACGAGCCTGCACTCTTGCTATAACCCACACAGTTCAAGGGAGACGAAGAAAAAAAAAAAAAAGCAGGATGATACACAGACTCACAGGGAGCACAAGCTGGAACTTCCCAAACCTCCTCCAACACAACTGACAGAGCTGGACAGACCTCTCCCTCACAAGAGAGAATGCAAACAAGAAGTTTCTTGTTGACTTTGTACCATTAACACACGGTGTGCCGAAACCCACAGCTCTTCAAAAACTAGCAGGAGGTGGACAATACAGCCCCCAAGATGGAAGCCAAAATCCAACACACCTTCCCTTGTTTTTAATGCTACACGATGTAAAGTCCAACTAAACTTTCAAATAAAATGGTGCAGTCATATTTTAATATGAAAAATACTGCCTTAGTTGCCAGAGTGTCATGACATTTTTCTGACAGACAATGGGTACCTGTGTGAATTTGAGACCACTAGGTCACCTCTTTTTTCCTACATTTATTAATATAAGGCAATAAAGGCATTTCTCAACATCAAATTCCAACTGAAGTACACTAAATAAGAGCTTGAACTTTTTTTTAAAAACGACTTTCACTGCTACATAGAAAAATGAAATGCAAAATGAAGAATGCCAAGATAAACCACCAATAAATTTTAAAAAAATTAAAAATCAAGAATGGTGTGCTCAAGATCCCCTATCCACTTAGGACGGTTGCATAGACTAAATAGAAGAAATATCCAAAGGGTTCAGGTTGTTTAATACATATCTTTCCATACAAGCACAGTGGTAGATGCAAAGGACAGAAACAAGTAAGGATGTTTTTGCATTCAAGTTCCATTAGTGTTCTAACCTTCACAGTGATTAACTGCTCTACTGAAATTCCATGATCACAGGCATCCAAAAGATATACATTTGCACAAAATTCACATGTGGAATGTGCATTTTGGAACTCAGGAAGACTTTCTGGCAGATCTTAGGTAACTCAGAGCCAAAAGCAAATTCCGACAGTTTATGGAGACCTATTGCTTCTACAGTTTGCTTAAATTATTCAAAAATGTAACCGTGGGGAACAAAGACTGGTTCAGACAGCTTTTCATCCCATCTTCCCCATTAAGAGCACAGAAAATTGCTGTGAACTCTTTGCAGAGTTCAAGGTATACAAAAATACTTTATAGAAAAGGCTCTAATTCTATTACATACCCAAGCACAGGGAGCAAAACCTTCCATGACCACACGAACTGTGCCATACTATGAACCTCAAAAGCCTGCTCCTTACTTGAGGGCAAGTTTCATTCCTTTACGGAATGCTGTTGAAGAAATAAGTTGCCAGAAACACCTAACAAAGCTGGAGAGCAAAGAGAGCTCTAGAATTCCAGAACGCATGCTTCCTAGGTTATATACAAAGCAACTTGAAGGAACTCAGGTATGAGCTTTAGAGATGGAGTTTGTTTATTGGCAAGACAACTTTAAAATCATCCTAGAGCTGTAGCTGCCAAGCCTGGAAACAGCAATTCAGTTTTCAAAAGGATGTGCCATTATTAAATAATGTGCTGTTCCAGACTCCCTCCATACAAACACTCTTTAAAAATGTCCATCTAGCAAGGCTTTTAGACCTGAAGCATATCTCCAAACCAGAAGTCACCAAAAGGGAAAGGGCTGAGTGTCTTTCCCAGCCTCGGATCTCGGTGACTCACTTCTGGCTCGCTGCTCCATCTGTCTGCTACAACTTGTATCCACATCACTCCACTTCTATTTCTCGATACCTTCTCTCTCTGGAAAGGCAACTCTTCATCACTGCCTACCACCAATTAGCTTTCTCTCAGGACTGTACATTCACGCCAATTTTACTTCCATCCTGTGATTTGCAACGACAGAAGAAAGAGCCATCTGTCTGCCAACAAAGAACCTTGAGTACCAGTAAGAAAGCCATCCCCAACCGTAACTCAGACAGCAACTAACACTGAAAGCCAGTATTCTGAAATAATATATATTTAGAGTTTTCATCTTCAAACAACTTGGACATTTCCTAGACAGCCAAAGAGAAATAGGGACTTTATGCCCCAAAATGTGTTCACATCTCAGGGGTTTTAAAAGCTCTATCATTAAAAGTATTAATACAACAGTATTCGATGTGCTGATATTCTGTTACATGTCCTCAAGCATTTCAGAGAAAGAAGTGACTATAGGATCATTTTTTCAGCACCACTAAAACCTGTGAGACTGTGATTTTTAAAAAAAAACAAAACCCTGAAAGCAAAGCGTCCAAAATCCATGCCTGCTTGTATCCCACATGCTGTTTTAAGTTAATTAAAGAAGACACGCAAAATAGCATCAGGGTAGGGACTAGTTACTGTCTCAGTGCTGGATAACAAAATGCCACCTCTTGCTGTCACGCTTCCACAGTCACCTCAGGGGCCAGGGAAGGGATCGAAGATTTTTAACTGCGGGGCGAGGCGCAATAGGAAGGGTACCGGGATACAGAAGAGGACCTTCCTCATGGGATGCACCCGCGCATCCCCGAGAGGGCCGAGGAAGGCAGGAAACAGCACCGGGGAGAAGGAGAGAACGGGATCAGCACCCCAGGGCCAGGGACGGCCGGGGGGGTCGGGCACACACAACAGGGGCAGCCAGAGGGCTGCGCTCCACAGCGGCTCCTCCGAGACCCTCCCTGACGGATGGAGAACGGACGCCGGTTGTGTGTGGGGCGGGGGAGTGTAAGCCGCCACCGAGCGCCACCCCGCCCC
>VWZN01004515.1:318745-345399 GCA_013396955.1 Regulus satrapa | reverse complement strand
CCGCCGCAACAGCGGGGAACGGCACCAGGTGAGAGCGCGTGTGTCGTGCGGCCCAGCCCCGGGCAGCCTGCAGCGGCCGCGGCACAGCGGCGACCAGCGATTGCCGTGAGCCACGGGCGGCAGTCTCCCGGCTCGTCCGGCCGGGAGCAGCGCGCCANCCCGCCCCGCTTCGCCCCGCCGGCGGCTGCGGGAGCCGCCACGGGGGATGCTCCTGCCTTGACGCCCCCGGAGGTCCCGAGCTCCTCGGCCGTGGCAGGAATTGGGGCGGGCGGCAGGCAGCCCCTTCCCGCCGGTGCGGGGATTGCGAGGGCCGCTGGCCCTGAGCGGACAGAGGGCTGCTCAGCGCTGCTGGGAGCCTGTGCCTTCCCCCCTGCCAGCCCCCCAGCCTAAGCCGCTCCCAGCCCCCCGGTTCAAGGGAAATTTGCTCTTAAAATGGTCAGTAGGGGAAAAAAATCAGAATTGTCAAATCAGGCTGTTTTAACACCGGGTAAGATGCACGCTCGAATAATCTGTCTGTAGAGGTAAAATCAGCTGTGCTGATTTTAATGTCAGAAAATTTTTGTAGAATCAGTGAGTGACAGTTAAGGATCTTCAGGATGCTTATTCAAGTAACAGATAATTTCTTACGTTTTTTGAAAGCTCATTTTGTTACCTTGATCCAAGTGTTTACTCATTCTGGTGCTGGATTTTATTGAAGAACCGGGGCCACACGTACCTCAGGCGTAATTGCCGTGCTTCAAAATGACGCTGCTTTATGTTGCTGTTCTGGAATTGTGAATTAATTGGTTCCCTTTGCTCTTATGTTTTGCTCCTAGATGGGGAAGCCATAGGGAGTTTGTATCATGGCACTAGATGAGGATGGACTGGGACTGTATGATCTCCGCTACAGTGGTAAGAAGTGTTAGGTTACTTTCTGGTTTGTGGGTAATTAATGCAAGCAGTCCTAAGCAAATAAACAGGTCCAGAAATAACTTAGAAGACAGATTTGGTGTTGTTACAAATACTGATGAGCTTCAAATGTAATTAAATGGCTGTGGTAAAATGTCATGCAAGCCACATCCCATTAGTAAGTTTGTTTTTAAAACCATACCTGTGTACTTCTGGTTTCTGGAATGTTTTCAGAGTGCCCAGAACTGGTCTCTCCTGTCTTCCATGGTGTATATTTTAACCTTCAGCTGCATCTTAATGAAGCTTGCATTTGAACAGTTAGTGGCAGTGCTCCTTTGTTTGAAAGAGCCAATGTGCTATCAGCTGCCACAGTACCCATAACCAAGGTACTCCTTATTTCCAGCTCCACAGTTGGTTGATTTGACTCATATCTGGGAGACTCCCAGCCTCAGAAGGACTGTGGATATTGCTGTTTTTGTTGCAGAAATTGAGAGGTTCACATAGAGGAGACGAGTGTGGTGAGAGGCATTAGAGAAAGACATGAAGAGAGACTGAGGAGATTTAGATAAAAATACATTTGCAGGACCAGTTAGTGTATGAGTAGATAGCAATACTAAAGCAAATTTTTTGTATTGTGATACAGACTGCTACAATAGTTTATTTTTAGCAAGAAATCTTTCTTTTAGCAGTAGTGGTTTTATCGTACCAAATCTTCTATTTTGTTTTTGAATTGTGTAAGTTTGGTATTCAGTGTGTTCTACATAACAATGTTCTATCAAGCTTAAGTTATACCTAATTTATAATTTTTAAATCTCTGCCATATAGTTTGCTTTATAGTTCTTGTAGTATTCTTGTAGTACTGCAGATCTTACAAGGCTATTTTTACTCCCTGGTGACTAAAGATCTTTTCTCCACAGTAGCAGTAGTTTTCTGGATAAAATTTCCCTTTTACTGGTCTGTACTGTTATTTCTACTATCTTCTACTGGCATAGGGTTGCAGCTACACTTACTTTATGGGAAAGGTAGAGTTTGCAGTTTAATAAATGATTCTTTGGGGTGTTTTGTTTTGTTTTGTTTTTTTTTTCCTGTGATTTAGCTGAAGCTTCCCCCTTCAGGGAAGGAGATGAGAGCTCAGTGGATATTTATGATGGCTTGGACAGCAGTTTGTCGGTTTCTGGTAGGTTGATTGTGTCTCACTGCTTGGCTTGGAACATTATGGAGTCTCTGCTTTATACCAGCTGAATGTAAACTCAAAACTAAATATTGTTTTACTTGAAATCAGCCTAAGAAGCAGAGAGTGGACAACTTGTTTAAATTCAAGACGTGTATTACACTGTATAAATGCAGCAGAGAATTCTTAAATCTATTAGTTAGCTGGATGGACGAAATACAGTTTTCCTCTGATACTGGCTGTTTGAAGGTACATGGACATGTAAAGGGGCGCAGAGAAACCTTAGCTGTTTTATCTGTGCTTTATTAATAGGACATTATACCTTGGAAAAAACATGTTTATTTTCTGGTTTTGTGAGCTTCAGGACCAGATCCAACAGTCACTGATCACTAAATCCCCAGTGAGAGATCCAAAACATATTTTACATGTGATACAGTAAAATCAGGATATCCTTTAAGCCTTTTGTTACTTTCCAAGTAATTTGACATGCTAGTGTAAATTAATTTCCTGTTTTAACCCCTTTGAAGGTGAGATATAAATGGATTCAGCACATGTTCTTTTTTGTGAGCCTTAGAGTGCTGTTCAATGAAATGCTATTTCTAATATTTAAGTAATTATTTATCTTCAGATATTACTGCTGTAAGACCATTGAATTTTTATGAAGAACTGTACAATATCCTACAGACACAAAGCATCTATATATATTTTTCTCACTTCGCCTTTTGTATCTCTCAAGTTCATATTTCACATATGGAGATGCATTTTTTAGTAAACATTGAAGACACAAGGAGAAATAGTAATGCAATGAAAACATTTTATGTTTTGAGGGACCTTGGTTTTTAAAATTTGAAGAGAGGAGTGGTGAGATCTTTGCTCTGTACAAATTGGTTGTTTTTATACGTCCTCTTGCATTGTATTAATAATAGATTTTACATTAGGTTATTGTCCACAGGATAGAAGCACGGATTTGATAGCTGACTTCAGTTATTTGTCTGCAAATGCATCTGTATTTCAGGAGTGTCATAAGCTGAGTCCTGTCATCAGTGTATTTGGTGAACAGAGCACCCAGGCTGCTTTGAGGGAAAAGTACTTTCATTAAATAATTTGGGTGTTTGGGTGTTGGTTTGTCAGTTGGTTTTGGTTGTTTGGAGTTTTTTCCGTTTCACTTTCATTTCACTTGTAGATGGCTATATTAAGAAATCTCTGTACCTTATTGCAACATGGTAAGGCCTGGCCATGTAATAATTCTTGATGTGTTGTTGCGTTGTAACTACAAGAAGTAAAACCAAAGTGCCCAGACAGTATAGAACAGTGTACACAATGCAACATGGCTAGATTTTTTTTTCCTTATGTTATTGCTTTTCTTTACATAGACAATGTTGCTTCAAATACTACACCATCTAGAAGCAGCTTAAATTTATTTGATGAGATATTAATTGAAGAAGGGACTGCAAAGAAAGCATCCTATGATGAGGTATGTATTAATATGGAAAAAAAATACCTTCTGGTGTTTTTTTTTCTTTGGGGGAGAGGGGTGTTCCAAATTTCCATGTGTAAAAGGTACAGACAATTTTGTCAACATGCTCACTATGTAGGATAAATAGGCTGTTTTTAAATAAGTAAAACCAAGAGTGTGGTAATAAACTCTTAGAACAAGTTCATCCAAGTAAGTGAATCTGTCACTCAGTGACATGATCTGTTCCCATTTCTCATCCTTTACCTGCAGTTCATTTATCAGCTGTGTTATGGGAAAATGTATTGTGGTTTCCCTGTAGTCAAGGATCTGGTCAGACATCTGAATCAAAGCTAGTCTTGACGTTTCTTCCAACAAGTTTTACCAGAGCAAAGCAGATCTCTTACGTGTTATTAAATTCTATCCTTGAGACTGAAGGTAGCCGTGCAATAGGTAACTGCTGCTAGCAAATCAAGACAACACTCACTTAAGTAGCATCACCAGTCCTGGCCTGTAAGACACATTTAAATGACATGAAAGGGACAGGCATCCACAGATGTCCTGGAACAAGCAGGAGGGAACCCTCTGGGACTCCATTGAGTGATGAAAATATCTCTTTTCATGTTGAAAGTTGTTGACTATTTGTTTGAATAGAAGTTGTCCATTCTCCTGTAAAAGCTTTGTCACTATCTACCTCTAAAGAAGAGCTCATGCCAAATTTATTTTACTTAACTTTGCAATCTCAGCAGGATCCTGTCCTTTGCAGTCTATTTCTGCAGTCCATGTTCATTTGTAGTAACTTTTTGTTCTTTCTCCTTACCTGTTTTGTGTTATATAAAATCTTACAAGAGTCCCCATCTATTTGGCTCCCAGAACTCCTGCTCCTGGGTAGTTTTGTCTTTCATTTCACAATAATATTGCTTCCTTTTTAAAGTAATTTAGCCTATTACTGTTAGGCAAGCACACATAGATTTCCTCTTACTGAGTGTGTTGTTTTAGAGCATTTAGACCAATTTGAGCATATTGAAACCTTTTGTTTCAATATGGCTTTCATATCTTTCTTTAGGGGCAAAACCAGCAGCTTGTAATATACTTTAGTGTGTTAACTAACTACAAATCTAGAGAAGTAACTATTTTGTATAATTAAGTCAACTTCTGCTTTTTGACAGCTGCAGGCAGAATATGGAAAATGTCAACAGCAAATTAAAGAGCTGATGAAGAAATTTAAAGAAATACATGCACAGGTATCGTAGTTCAAAGGGAAATATTGTCAAGATCATGCAATGTAAACGGAATACTGCTTTGAGAAAGCAATTTCATATGCTTTCCAGACTTGATCCATTGTATGGATGGTTTGTAAAGCACCCCTGTAGAAGCTAGGAGCTTGATCTGCCTAGGATGGTTGGCAGGGATAGCCTACTGACAAGATCAGTAGGTAAATTAATTTGTTTCACAATGTTGTGTGCAGTAAGACTTTTTATGGTTAAAAGCTGTCTTCTCTCTTCTTAATTAGAAACTAGACACGTCAAATGAATAGTTATCAGAAAGGTATCCAGTACTCTTGTTTTTTTAATGCACTGTGGACGGGGCTATAAAGGTACCTGAGCTGTCACTAGAGCTGGAGGGAGAGATGTCTGCGTTGCTTTGAGCATAATGCCATGCTGATAGGTCTGAACTGCTCCTCAGCCTGAGCTGGTGTTCCTTGCTGTGCCATTCTGCAGAGCTGGGTTATTTGGGGCAATTCTGCAGTGTGCTCTGCTGTATATTACATGTAACTCCCAAAGGTTGTGAGGTCTGCAGTGTAAGCAGCTGCTGCCCTGTGACACTTTTGTATTGTTTTCTGCAAAATTTCTCTGCCTTTCTGAGCAGGCTTTGCTGAAGTCAATTATCAAGAGAAGAGACTATTTCTAGGGCTGATAGGGTTCTAGAATATCATACCTAGAAATGTTAGGATGATAAAGCACCCAAAGTTGGTTTTGATACCTTGAAAGAAATGCAATTACCCTCTTTCTCTGAAAGTGCTTGAGAGCTGCCTCACTCATTTGATGCAGTGACCAAGAAAGCGATAAATTGAGTAAAAGAAAGAAGCAAAGAGGTGGATTATAACTTTTTAGTTCACTTGTTTTATGGCATATTTTAGTTTTACTAAACTGTATGCTTGAAATGTTTGAAATAATTACCAGGACCATAAACAGAAGCATAAATGTGAGTAGTGCTTAAAAAAAAAAAAAAGCCCAAAACAACCAACCAGTAATTCTGATTTCTTCAAAAGAGCTTATGTATGTTTAACTATCATTTTGCCAATGATGGGGCATTTTTCTAGTTATTGTCTTGCACTATTTTTCATTACACGTTTGTATATACAAGCTAATTCTTGGTTTTTTTTCTCTCCCTCTCTCTCTTGCTATCTGTTTTATATATATTTAAAATAGAATATAATTCTACAGAATGAAAACCAGGCTCTCAAAAAGAATATTTCAGCCCTTATCAAAACAGCAAGAGTGGAAATTAACCGTAAGGATGAAGAAATCAGTCATCTACATCAAAGGTACAAATAAATAGACAGTAAAACTGAAAACATGCTTCAATACAGTTATATTAATCGCACATGTGTCCCCTTTCTAATTTGTTTTTTTTTTTTATATTTTTCACTTCTCAGCAGTAGCATGTGGCCTTGATGAGGCTTGATTATCATAATGTACTACTTGTTTTCTGGAGCTTGCAACAACTCCCAAATGTAGTTTATTTGCTTATTGATGGGTTTTTAATTACTGTTTTTTTAAAATCACTAAGGCAGTAGAGAACAACTATTTTTTTTTTTCCCCTGCGGAGAGCTCTTTTTATTGCTGGACAATGAAATGCTAATTTGAATTACTAAAATTGTTAACTAGGCTCAATAGAGTACTTTTTTTTCATAAATCTTGATTTTTTTCAGATTAATTTCTTTTGGAAAATACATATATAAATTATATTCTTTTGTTCTGTGCTGGTGGAAATTATTAAATGTACTTTTATATCCCCCTTTTTTTCAGCTTGAAATTGAAAGTGTTAACAATTTTTACAGTTACATGGATTCATTGTAGTTCTGCTTTAGTTATGTTTAAATAAATTAAAAAGTAGCTTAACTTTTTCACCTTTTTATAAACAGACTATCGGAATTTCCCAACCATCGAAGTATTTTCACCAGAACATACCTTCCAGAATCAACTAAAGCAAAAGATTCCAAACCCAGACCTTCTGATGTTGGTGATAATATGAAGATGGAGCATAGAATGAAAAATGACTGTTCAAAAGATGCGTACCACAGTTACTCGTCTCATAGCACAGACAGTGGGAAGTGTGGCTCTGAGAAAAGGAACACTCCACTTTTGCTGAGGTACCCTTCTGAAGAGCTCTGCAATGAGAGTGCTCAGACGTCTGCACTGAGCTATGACCCTACCTCCGACAAGGATAACAGAAAGGAAAGAAAAGAAACTAAAAGTAGTGAACAGCACAGTAGGGGAAATGTCAACAAATACAGAAGAGAAGTACATGAGAGCGCTGGAAATGTTGGTGACAGTGACGAGGGGAATGCGGAGCCTCAGGAGAAGCTGAAAACCCTTTCAGAGAAGGCAAGTAAAAATGAGCTGCAACAAAAAAGCCAGAGCATGAAACTCAAATGCAGTCCAAGTGTAGAAAGAAGAGTAGAAAGGAGTGTTTCTTCCCGGGAGAAACAGACAGCTGGTAAGGACAGATTTCAGTCAAGAGGTGAATTGTACGCTGGTGAGAGATTACAAAATGTATTTAAAAAGGACATTAAAACACATGATAAAGGTGAAAAATATACTGGCCAAAAAAATAAACCGAATGAGAAGCTGCAGGAACAACCAAGGAGGCCTGGTAGGGGAAGCAGTCCACACTCCAAGAATGAACATTCAAAGAGTCTTCATGAATTGCATAAATTTCATGTGGAGGAGTCCAGAAAAATCAAACGCATTAGCTGCAATAGAGACAGAGGAGCAGATGATCATGCCTCTCGAGAAGCAAGGACTTCACCTTCTAATTCCAACAGTAGAGAGCATAAATATGCACGCTTGAAAGAAAGCAGTAGACATGAATGGGAAACAGCACATTCTAAATCAGGAAGGCACAGAACTGAAGAAAAAAGGAAAAGGGAAAGAGAGGATCAGGATGAAAGTAGACATTTTAGAAATGAAAAAAAAGTCGCAAAAGAATTTCCTCACCAATCTGTAAAAGACTCCAAGAAGCATACACATGTTACAAAAAGTGAGAGAAACAAATCCTGTAAGCTGGAAGAAACATCCAGAGTAGCAAATACTGTAAAAGCTAAGGTACCCAAAACTAAAGGTAATCGCACTGGGCGAAAAAGCAAAGACTTAAAACTTAGCTTTATGGAAAAGCTAAATTTAACTCTTTCTCCTAATAAGAAACAATGTATTTCAGCATTGGATGGACTTAAAACACCTTTCAGAAAGGCCCGAGATGAGGGAGGTACAGAGCTCACGCTGCAAGCAGAACTCTTAGATTCTGCTCACCCTGTAGACTGTGGTCCCACAGTGCACAGTTGTTCAACACTACGAGTTCGGAAGACTGCAGCTCAGAGCAACAGGGAACCAGCACTGCCTCTTTCTGACAGTTCTGAAAATGGAGCCTTGAAAGAAGCCGCAGCAGATTCAGCACAGTCTGAAGCATTGCCAGCAGTCACAGCTGATGAACCAAGCTCAGAAACCTTAGCAGAAGCAGAAGGGGGTCAGGTACAGCCCCAAGCCTTGCCAAAAGCAGCAAAAGTGCTGGTTCCTGATGAAATGGGGGCTGAAACACCGTCAGAAGTGGCAGAGGTTTGTGATCCAGTTGAGTTGGAAGCGTCATTAAAAACAGCAGCAATGACAGATCGGAACCACCCTGAATCTTTGCCCCTGGAGGTGACAGGGAGTGTGGCACAGTGTGAAGAGCTGCCTGTGACAGAGGGTGAGATGAAGCATGATTATGTACCAGTAGCAGGAGTGGCACAACTTGAACATGCAAGTACAGGTATGGGAGACCTTTTAGAGTCAGCAGCAGAGAAGAAAGAGGAAGACAAAATATGGCTGGCTGCTGACACAGAAAGCTCTGCGGATCAAAGTGACTCTCAAAATGTTATCTTAGATGGCTCAGAAGCCAGAAGTTCTCGTGACCTTGAGTCCTCTGATGTTGCAGATGGTATTAGTGAAACAAAACCAGACTCTTTAATGGAAGTAGTTAGGGATGATGATCACCTGGCTGCAGAAAATGTTGATTATCCCATTGAGGAAAAGAGTATCTGTGAAGCTAATACATCTCATTCACTGGACAGAACTATGATAATTGATAAGGATGAACCACTGGATGGCCAGAATACTTGTGGTCTGGGGCCAGACCTGACTGATAACAGTACTGCAACAGCATCTTCTCTCAGTGGTGAGATGTGTCCTGTAACTAAAGAGACAAAAATTAACCCAGTTTCTGTTGATGATGACAGCTCTATACTGAGCATTGATCTCAATCATTTGAGGTATATTCCGAAGGCAATCAGCCCACTGAACAGTCCAATGCGTCCTCTGGCTAAAGCACTGAAGATGGAAAGTCCCTGTAAAGGCCTTGTGAAGACTTATAACAAAAAAATTTGTATATGTATATTATAATTATTATAATTTATTTCCCCATGTAAAACTTAAATGATCCAGTCATGGAAAGCCAAAATTACTTCTTTTTTAACTGCTTTCTGAAAAATACGCGTTGTGTCTTTTTAAGCTGTGTATGTCTCAGTGGTCCTTTTTGTTAGTAGTGGAAGCCTTTAATGTGGCAGCCAAGGTTCTAGCCATTTGAATATTAGTGCTGTAAAAATTGGAGTTGGTTACTACTGACAGAAGGCTTGAAGTCAGAGTTAGGTATTAACTTACTAAAAAGAAATATACAAATTTCTTAATTGTGGTTAGTTTTGCATAGTTCCCTTTAGGTTTTTCTCTGAAATTGTGGAAGCAAAAGTTATGTAGGATCATGTTCTTTCAATTATTTGTGTATTTAAGTCTTCCTTGTAATGTTCTGCTGCAGTTAAAACAAACAACATTCTTGGAAGTTCAGATTTTGTACTAGAAAAGTGGCATTGAAATCTGTTGTTTTTTCTTTGTTTTTTTTTCTGTCAGCATAATGGTACCAGATCGTTAAAACATTAACGAGTCATTTGTTCTCAATTTATTTTCATTTTTAAATTGTTAGAAGAAAAGCCACCTATTATATGTAAATGCTAGTTCGTAATGATGAGACAGTTATAATTTAACTGGTACAGTAATCAGAGTAAATGGAAAGAAATTAAAAACTGGTGAAAATTGCTATATTTTTCTAAGTGATGTATTTGTGAGATAGTTCACATGTGTTCTGTGAAATGTTGAGGCCCCTTAAAGCTCAAAATCTGCTCAAAACAGAGCTCAAGTTTTCCCTTTAAAAGCTGAAAGAAATATATTAAACTAGCAGCTGCTGTAACAAGCCACCCAAACTAATTAAAGTTCAGGTTTCCTGAGTCCAAACAGTTCTGAATAATCAGTTTACAGAAAAGAATCTTGCAGGTTTTTCCTGAAAATAGCTGTTTAAAACTGCATTCTTTATGGTGATTAGCAAACTCTTTTCTTTTTATAGATTTAATAATTCCTGAAAGTACTGTTGTCATCTGTCCTTCAAAGAACTTGTCAAAGGAGGTAAACAAAGAAAATCAAAAGCCAGTTAGCATGTCTGATGAACACTTAGAGATGGAATCTCAGCTAAGTATCTCTTCAGATGAAATAGAAGAAGGTGAAATCGTAAGCAGCGATGAAGATAAAAAGAAATCTAAACCAGAGAGAGGCTCTGAAAGTACAAAAAAGTCAAGACCAAAAGCTTCTTCTGAGACGCTAAATTTGACCAGCAGCCCACAGATTCAAAATAGCAAAAGTGTGCACTGCAATGAAGATAATGGAAAATTTGTTTCTGTGCAAGTAAGTGCACAAAAGCACAGAGAGAGGCATAAAAAACAAACCTTCAGCTCTTCAAAGAATATGAAGAGAAGCAAAACTGTGAGCATTGCTTGTCTTGAAAAAATAGTTCATGTTATTGTTGAACCTTCAAATATTCAAGAAATCATGCAGATGCTCAGAGCTATACGAAAACAGATGAGGAAAAGTTATATGAAGTTCAAAGTGCACTTCCCAGTTCAGCATTTTTACAGAATTATAGAATCTGGAATCATAAATTTTACAGCATTAATAAGATACTTGAACTTTTCCAAGATATGTGCATTAGGTGATACATTAAAATTGAATATTTGTGATATTATAGAGTCGAAACTTAAACAAGTTAAAAAGAATGCAATAGTGGACCGTCTTTTTGACCAGCAGGTATCAGATATGAAAAAGCAGTTGTGGAAATTTGTTGATGAACAGCTTGATTACTTATTTGAAAAGATAAGGAGAATTATAATAAAGCTATGTGATGTGGGAAATGAGAGCAAGGAAGGGAAATTTGAAAGGGACGGAAAGCAAAACCACAAGATCAGTCATAAAAATGATGTGCAGAGATCTACAAAAAAGTCCCTGAAAGATGGTTCTCAAAAGCCTGAAGAATATATTTCAAAGCAAGCTGTGGATTATCAACAATCTAAGTGTCACCATGAGAAAAATAAGATGGGTTTACAAAAAACTGCCTTTACAAAATGTCTTAATTCCATTGATAACACAAGAAATTCCCAAACAAAAGTTCACCTCTCTAAAGAGAATAATTTACAAAACGCCCTCTCTCCACTGAAGGGTGTCAAATATGAAAAAGAAGGACTCCAGTTGTCCAGAGATGCTGTCAAGTCTGATCTTGGCTATGAGCTTCTCACAGAACAACAGGCATCCAGTCTTACATTTAATCTGGTAAGCGATGCTCAAATGGGTGAAATTTTCAAAAGCTTATTGCAAGGTTCTGATTTCTTGGAAAAAAATTGTGGCAGTATCAACAGAAATGAGTGTGAATTTAGGACTCCAGAAAAACATTTTTTAGACAGTCATAAATGCAGGGATACTGATGCTGAACTGGAGCAAGACATCATTTCGAAGGAGGTATGCATGGATTGTAAACTGGAAGAAGATATTAGTTGGACTATTGTTTCACCTGTTAGAGCTCCCTCATTAACATCTAGGTCTCAGATGCCTGTTGATCCAGATGTGCTGGATGAGAGCTGTATGTTTGAGGTTTCCACAAACTCAGCTTCGTGCAAAGAAGATGAATGCAATTTACAGAAGAATAAATCGTGTGTGTCTTCTATCCTCCTTGAAGATTTGGCTGTTTCCTTAACGATTCCATCACCTTTGAAATCAGATGCTCACCTCAGCTTCCTAAAACCTGATAATAATTCTAGCTCAGCTCCAGAGGGTGTTGTTAGTGCCCATTTCAGCGAAGATGCACTTCTTGGAGAGGAGGATGCCACTGAACAAGACATTCATTTGGCTTTAGAATCTGATAACTCGAGCAGTAAATCAAGTTGTTCGTCATCGTGGACAAGTCGGCCCGTTGCTCCCGGTTTTCAGTGTCGCCACAGCCTGCCAATGCAAGCAGTAATCATGGAGAAATCCAATGACCATTTTATTGTAAAGATTCGGCGGGCAGTGCCATCTCCCTCACCGGCATCTGATCATACGGCTCCAGTGAAGGAGGCACAGGCATCCTCAACCAAGATTGGAAAAGGAGAAATGAGAACTGGGGGAGAAGAAAGAGACAGCCAGAATACCACTATAGAAGAAGCAGTCAAACCAGATCTGGTTAAGATGGATCACTTGCCTCATGGCAGCACTGAACAAGAAAAAAATCCTACCTTATCTCAGCCTGTGGAGGAGTCGCACAGTAGTATTGGAAAGGAAGAAACGACTGGCTTGGTTGTAGCTTGTAGAAAGTCTTCAGACAAAGAGAGCCACAACACTGAAAGCCCAGATAAAGGCTCTGAACAGTCTGAGGCACAGAAATTGCAAGTATCTGAAAACATAAATGAAATGCATCTTGGATCTCAAGATTCTTTTCCTGCTGGATGCAGTACAAAGTCCTGCATAGCAGATGGTATTGTTAGTGGAACCTCATGTCATGCAGTGGAATCCAGAGCAGAGAGCAGGATTCAGGAAACTTCTACAGGAAACTCGGAAGTCAATGATAAAAAGGAGGAACTAGAAGAGGGCTTTGATGCTTCTGTAGACCTAACGGAAGAGCTTTCTAATGAGACCGTAGAAGGTGAATGTGATCTTGAAACAAAACCCAGTTCAAAGACTAATGGAGGATGCCAGATAAATATAGATGATAAAACTAATAAAAAGAGGAAAAAAGAGACCATCAAAGAGAATTCCAATTCAAAAAGGCAACGAAAAGGAACTGTATCAGTAGGTGAGGGGAGTGATGAAAGTAATACCAAGTCTGAAGATAGAAATTCATCACCCAAGCAGTGTTCAAATAAGAAGAATGAGCTACAGCAGAACAAAGACTCTTCTCCCTCGGCTTCATCTCCATCATCACCTAGCCTCTATGCCAAAAACATCATTAAAAAGAAGGGAGAAGTAGTAGTTTCCTGGACAAGGTAATTCCTGATTTGATCTGCTTTAGTGGGTTTTTTTTGTTTGTCTTTTGGGTTTTTTTTAGCTACATAAAACACTGAAAAGAGGGAAGAAAAGGGTACTTAGTTCATGACCAAAGTTAAGTGGTAGCTGTACACCCTTCTCTAAAAAGGGGAATGGGAGCCTCCTTTTGTCAGTGCAGGATTGCTCTGGAAGATTGATGTCCATTGCTTATCCACATCTCCCAAAGCAAGAGTCCTCTTGGCTTTTGTTTTGAAAGCTTACATGCTGAGGTAGTGAGACCTACTGTAATGCACTGTCTGTTCTTGTTATTTCCCCTGCCCAGTTTATTTTTTCTGTCCAAAAATCTCAGCCAGGCTTGGTAGGGGATGGAGGTCCTTGATGTTCCTACAAGGCATTGGTGACTGGTGAAGAACAGCTGAAGATTTTCCCCTCTGAGGGAAGGCATGAGAGCAAGCAGTTTTCTGTTTTCAGGTCTGAGCTGCTTAATCTGGGGAAATATACCAGTCAACCATTTAACTCACTGTGTTCCAGTTTGCAGGATGTGGGTGACAAATGGCATGGCTCTATGTGTCAGTAATACATGCAAAATCATTGTGGTGTATTCTTATTTTTGAGAAACTGCACTTGGCAGGTTTTGCTGTTCTTGCTGTAACTTGATACAACTGACACTTTGTAAAGGGGCTTCTAAAATTTTCAGGATGGACTTTTCTAAACTATAGACCAGATATAAAGGAAGTTTCTAGGTGGCATTTTAAAAGAAAATCAGCGCCTTCATGGAAAAAAAGACAACAAAAGCTAGTGTGATTTTTCAATGTGCAAACCAGCAAGATAGAAAGAGACTTAGAGTTTTCTGTGTAAATATGACCAGGTTTTCAGTTTCACAGTTTTTGTTTCTCTTTGAACTTTTGTTTCTCTTTTATTAAAAAAGACATTTATTTAAATAACTAGTCATTACATTTTTCTATGAAATTGAAGAAAATAAATGTCATTCATTGAAGTATGACAGGTTTCAACCAAATAAAATTAATACATACACATTTTGCCTACATTCATTGATGAGGCAAACAGGAAATTAGTGACACACTTAAGAATAGACTCCTTGTTTTTATTCTCCTGTGAACAGTAGATGTGCTCCGAGTATGTTTGTTACATTAAGCCACTTAGGGAAGGCAAACACCTCTCTGGTTTATCTTTGAACATCCGTGGCCCGTAGGTGAAAGCTGCTGTTCAGCCATGCAGACTGAGGCTGGAACTGCTGACCCCTGTTAAATTTGAGTTCCTTTCAAGTTTAAATATTTGGTTCATAAGCTTAAAATTCTTTGACTTTGCTTTAGGGTTATCTCTGTTCTAACAATCCTGCCCTTCCTAGTAGGGGAACATAATCTCCACAACCACTTGTGTGTATTGACTCTGTTACTGTGTGCTGCTAGAAGAAAGGATCCTCCACAAATTTGTTGCTGCTGTTTGAATTAATGTTCTGCTGCTTGGAAATACTCTGAATTTTATATATGCCTGTATGCATTATTTTGTTTGTGTACATGCACACAACTGTATTTATTAATACTTTAAAAATGCATTTTTGCTGTAGAAATGATGACCGAGAAATTTTACTGGAATGTCAGAGAAAAGGACCATCAAGTAAAACCTTTACTTCCTTGGCCACCAGGCTGAACAAAAGCCCAAACCAGGTAGGTGATGATCATTCTTATATATACTACCAGCAATATTCCTGCATTTACAATTGCAGTTGAACAAAAATCTATGGATATCTTCTGCAAATCTGTGCTTTACTTTTCCCTTATGTCTTTTTTGGGGGATTCCTGGGAAAAAACCTCTTAGATTCTGCCAGTTGTTACTCTTTAAAAATACACATTATTGGAGTATTATCAGAGTTCCTCAGCACCTGTTTGATTGGTACATTGGAACTGCTCCACTCATAATCCAGATACAACAGGATTGTTCTGTTATTGGATCAGCGCTTAGATAAAGAAAGGCAATTTTGAGAGGCCTGAAGCCTTTGCACACCTTTAATAAATTAAAAAGATTCAATTTAGACCTGAGGAAAAGTACCATGATAGTGCAGAAAGGATATTTTTAATGTAGGTGAGTTTTTTTCCTTTTTACTTTTTCATGGTACAGTTTCAAAAACCACAGATACCACATTCATGTAGAATATTCCCAGTGGTTTGCATATGACTTTATACTTGAGTTGAATTGTTCTCAATCTGTATCCTGCAAATCTAGAAAGGGAGAAACACATTTGACTCTGTTAGGAAGCCCTGTATGATTTGGATTTCACTTTTAGGATGTTGTGTTGTATGGTTGTAGAGTTTTTGTGGGCTTTAGAAGCTGTTGGGGTGGCTGGTTGGATAAAGCAGTATTTTCTGTGCATTTATGCCTCTCTTCCCAGTTAGTTTGGTGATAATTCAGAATGCTCTAGCAATATGTATACAGGAATAAAAAGTGCTAGCTTAGAGCTGAATGAGGTCACTATGTCAGCTGTAATTATGTTCAGCAAAAAGATTTTTTACTCTGTTCTACAGACCAGGTATGTAAAATCCCTGGCAGGCAGATTACTCCACGATGAGCGAAAAATACCTGAAGCAACAATTGGACAAGAGGGTAGAAAATAACCAATAAACAGTGCTTTTTGTGAAGTACAAAATAAGCTTTTGTCTTTACATTTGCATCCCACTCATTGGCTGTGTGTGGAAAATTCAAGGCTAATTGGCTTTGAAGCCTTCATTTTTTCCTCCTTCTTTTAGGGAAACCTGTGTTAAACCTGTGTTGCCTCTGGTTGTCCCTGATTAACTTGGAAGCTATTTTAAATGTGAAAGGTGTAGGAAGACTTCCTAGATCCAGTTAATCTGTTAATGGTGCTCCTAAATTCTCCTACTACATTTTCTTGGAAGCAAGTAGCGATGGTCTTCAAAAAAAACTTGATGTCAAATCAATCTGTCTTGGTAGATACGGAAGCTGGGGGCCTTAATGATATCTCTTTTGGTTTTTTTTTTTCCTCTCCTAGGTTTCAGAAAGATTCAAGCAGTTAATGAAGCTGTTCAAGAAATCCAAGTGCAAGTAGACTCAAACCAAGTTGCTTCATGGTTATGGGGCTTAGCTGTTACCTGCAGGGATGGGCTGGAGCCACTGCATTCATAGGGTGGGATTACGGGGAGGTATCCAAATCAGAATACTGAGTTGGGTAAATCCAATGCACTGTTAGTTATTTACTTGTCTGAGTTTCCTCTGAACTTCTTTAACGGAGTAACACAGAGGGAGTTTGACCAACAGTGGCTAGGAAAGAAAGGGCTTTGGCACTGCTTATGGGACAGTATCATTTCAAGGAGGTCTTCTCCTGTTAGTTTGAGGTGTTCTGTGAATGGACATGGGGGCAAGAGTGGGAGTGGTGGTAGCTCTTGCTTCACTTGTTGTAAGTTCTGCATGTGCTGATGTCAAACTGTGATCTTAAAAAGTAAGAGTGCTTTGGAATCCAGTTGGTAGACAATCCTAGAAAATGACAGGTATGTCAACTTGGTGACTGTGGAACATACTTTAAGAAGTGAGGCCTTTTTCTTTTAAAATAAGGCAGGGCAATGATAGCAATGATCCTATAAGTTGCTTATCTAGTAATTGAATTCTGTTGCTCAGGAATTGGTGGATCTTGCAGATTGTTCTTAACAAATGTTTGTGACAATTGTTTACTTACTAGAGATGTAAGTCTAACAAAATCTGTTTTCAGAATTGTCAGTGTGCAGTGTAGCATAAATGTTACTTTACATAAACGCTACTCTGCAAAGGCCATTATGTTTTTCTGTTCCAAGTTACATTTGGAAAAGGTACTTTATTTAGGTCTTAAACATAATAAACATTCTGTTTTGTTAAAAAAAAATGGAGAAGTGATTTTCTTTTAAAAATTAATTTAGAAACAGACCTTTACAGTTCAGTAAAATGTGACATAGTAGTTACTAATCAGAAGGAAAACTTTTTCTGTAAAAACAGGCAGTTTTCGAAAGCTTGTCAACTTGGCATGTTTTGACAGCAGTTGCATCTATCTTTACAAATTGTTTAGTGCATTAGAAATTCATTATGTTCCATTTAAAAAAATCTGTTATAACTGTTTCCAGTTTTACTACAACATACCTAAAGAGTGTGTGTATATATATACACACATATATATATATTTATACACACATCTCGTAAAGCTGTTTTATCCCAAATTTCTAAAAAGATTTTGTTTTTTCTTCTCTGGAAAACATCCCTGCAAGTTGCAAGGGGTTTAGGTTAAGTAATTAATTGATTTTTGAGGTTTTATTCTCTGTGGAGGATCGGAATTGCTGCAGTCTTTATTCAGTCATGACATCTGCTGAGTTCAGTTAGACTTCATTTAACAGTCCTCACCTAAGTGCATTGCCTTTCAGCTTGGATTGAATTGGCTCTTTTTCAGAGTCCAGTGACCATTTCTTCAATGTCAGCATTTTTTTTTGTTCCCTCTCCAACTAATGGGACAGACTTCTCTTCCTAATAAGCCATCAGATAATTTGTCAGTGATGTTGTCACTGACCCCTTTGGAATACTGTGCACGTGACCTATAGAATGGATTGTTGTGCTGCCAAACAGTGCATTGTCCTTGTTTTAGGTTTAGGCAGTGCTCTGGAAACTATTACAAGGAGCAACTTGAGTGGGTGATAATGTCAGTTCTGGCAGTCTTCCATTTTTCGTGCTTGCTTTTGAAATGTTTGCTTTTAATGATCAAATCTCACCTTCCATGCTATGCTGGCAGTGCCTGGTAATTTCAGTGGGGGATTGGTGCACCAACCCGTGCTTGTTCGTAACAAACATTTGTGACAGTTGTTAATTTGTTGGAGATTAAATCTAACTGAAACTGTTTTCAGAATAGTCAGTTTGCACAGAATTGTTCATGTGTGTGGTAAAATCAGACTCTCCTATGAGTATTCTTTTAACCATATCCTTCGAGATCAACATGTACACAGCACTGAAGGCACTGAGGGAAGTCACTTTCTCTACTTAAGTGCTTCTGCATCAAAAAAGGCAGGCAGTATTTTATTACAAAGTTGTTTCTTCCTTATCTGTGTTTACTTGTTTTCATATCTGTATAGGTGATGGGGGCAGGGTTTGACTGTTTTGAATCTTTGATTCCTTTTTTGTAAAGTGTGAAACTTGGTTAATGTTCTCTCTTATTTTATCTATGTGTACAGGTTCCTATGTGGTCATGTAAAATATCTGATGTTTGTATATATATAATATATGTATAAAAATAGAAAGAGCTTTGTTTAGCCAAAGATGATTTTTTTAACTATATAAAACTACAGGTTTATTTTGTATAAACTAAATAGTTTGCTTACTGTAAGAGCAATACAAAAAATAAAACTGTAAAACTCACACACATGTTCTTGTTGAACAAAGGTTGGCTTGGAGTGTTTTTGTACCATTGTTTGTAATTTATTTCTCCAACAAGAATTTTGATACATATATGCCAAATGTACTGTATGTAATTCTACAGTCTTTTTTGTGAAACCTCAGGTAAATCAAAATATTTTCTAGAACTGTTGGTTAATGGCTTGACAACCACACATGATGTGAAGCAGCATTAAAATTTACTTCTCTTAGTTTGTGTAAGTGAGTAGCTATGTTGATGTTCTGGCCAATAAACATGGAAGTTGTCAGCTGTTGCTGTGCTGTAATTACTGTTCTGAATTTCTTAGTGAATGTGACTAGAAATTGGAGATTTTCAAAAACTACAGACTCCATGAAACCCTTAAGCCACTTACGAAGCAGGACCTACAACTTTAATCTTTTTTTTCTGGAAACATAGGGTTAGTGTTGGGTGGAATATTACAAAGAAGAAAGACCTTTTCATCTCCAAGAACTTTCACTGGAAGAGTGTAGCTGGTGGCCCTTTGAGAGTCTTACTCCAGCTTGCTGCTGAAGAATAGGTCTACTTCTATCCAACACAGATATTTTTACAGGATTCTGTTTAATGGATGTATTTCCAGAGTTTAAATTCAGAGAGTAGGGTTCATGGAGATGTGCATGCTAGTGAAATCATGGGACACTGGGCACTGAATTATGAGGCACTGTCTCTAAGCCAGCTTAAGGTATACATAAAACAATTGTCTTAACTCAGGACACTTCTCTTAGATGTCAATCCTGCAAGACATAGCTATTCCCATTAAGGCTTGCTTCTAATGGTATTCACTCTAAAACCAGATGCAGAATAGTCTTTAGCAATTGGTCTTCATGAAGGGATGCAGCAGGAATAAAGCATGCTGAAGAACAGTCTTAAGGTAAGGATTTTTTAGAAGAATCTATGAAATCAGTCAAGAGCTGATCAGCCAGTGGAATTGGCTTTGCTAGGAAAGATGGATAAAGTTTCAGGGGTAGCTGGCTGATTGCTTGTTCCAGAAGGAGGAAGTTAGTACCAGTAGTAATGGTAACATTTGTAATAAAATGGAAAACCAAATTCCAGTGAAGTGACTTTTAATAAGCCAAGGTTTTTCTAGACAGTAAGGGTACATGGTACCAGGTTAGTGGTGTAGGCTAAAGTTTAAATTCTCTAGTCTCATCTTTGCACTTCATTATGCCTGTTCCTGAATTGCTTTGGCTGCAGTGTGTTGTCCAGCTCACTGTTCACATCCAGTATGTGATGGGTTTGGTGAGACAGCAGAAAGCATGTGCTCTTTGAAGTGGTTTTGACTTTGTACTGTTAGCTTTGTTGTGATGTCAGAATTGTAAAGTATTAGTACAAGGAAATGCTGCTCTCTGTGTAATAAGGTTATTAGTTCCCACATATATATTTTCCTGTTTTTCACATGTGTGAGTCCCTGACAAGAATATCAAAACCCGCAATGCTATAAAAATTTTATTTTTACCTAATACTACAAGATATACTAGATTTGGACCTAATAGGAGCTAGCACTTCTAATTTAGAATCAAAAAATAAATATCCTGAGTTAGAAGGGCCCCACAAGTCTCCAACTCCTGTCCCTGCACAGGACAGCCCCAAGAGTCCCACAGTCTCCCTGAGAGTGTTGTCCAAATGCTTCTTCAACGCTGTCAGGCTTGGTGCTGTGACCACTTCTCTGGTGAGGTTGCTCAGTGCTCAGCCACCTTCTGAACAACGAACCTTTTTCTAATATCCAACCTAAACCTTCCCTGACACAACTTCAGGCCATTTCTTTGCATCCTATCACTGGGTACCACAGAGAAGAGATCAGCATCTGCCCCTCCTCTTTCCCCTCACAAAGCTGTAGATTGCAATGAAGTCTCCTCCAGGATGAACAGACTGAGTAACCCAGCCAGCTACCCCTCAAGGCATTCCCTTCACCATCATCATCGCCCTCCTTTGGATGCTCTCTCCTATAGCTAAATGTTTTCTTACACTGTGGCACCCAGAACTGACCCCCGCACTTGAGATGAGGCCGCCCCAGTGCAGAGCAGAGCAGGACAATCCCCTCTTTGGCCCAGCTGGTAATGCTGCCCCACAGGACAGGGTTGGCCCTCCTTGCTGCCAGGGCACTGCTGGCTCATGTTCAACTTGCCATCAACCAGGACCTTTTCTGTGGCTCTGCTTTCCAGCCTCTCATTCCCCAGCCTGTGTGTACATCCAGGGTCACCTCATCCCAGGCGCAGAATCCTGCTGTCACACACAGACAGAGTAAATGCCCCATACTGGATTTGGATGCGGGGGTTTACTGAATAACCACCAGGACCAGATCTTTCACCCTCCTTGGTTGTGATCAGCTCCTGCCCCAGCACTATGTTCCTTGGGTCTCTGTTTTCCAGCAGGGAGGTCACTCCTGCTCTAGGAAGGTGAGGCATGAAGATACGCTGGTTCCCACTGCTACTTCTCACAGTTAGCTTCAGTCACCCCTGGCCAAGGTCTCATCTCTCTGATCTGCAGGATGTGTTCCCTCCCACCACATCCACACACAGCCTGCTGTCATTCTGTAAGCTGATTCCGTCTATGGCAGACGCTTATAGGGAGGGAGTATCCTGAGGCACCACAGATTCTTGCTTCACTCCAAATGCAAACACCACCATCTCTGTGCCCTCACCCTGCTTCCCTTTCACGCGCAATTAATTATATGGTCCACTAACCAGTTTATATGAGCAGTCCTTTAACATTAATTATTGCACTGCTAAAGCAGAAATGCAAAACTTGTCCCTGAATAGCCCACTGTCACCCACCTCGTCCCCTGAGAAAACCAAAACCTTAAACTGGGTTACTCTGAGAGCAGAGTGGAGTAGACAGCCTGTGGTTCTGGACCTGCCAAAGGGCAGGTGGGATGGGACAGAAATAATTTTGTGCTGGGCCCAAAATAAACTGCTTAGGCAGTGAAGAACAGAGCTCATTCTCTAAACAGGATGGACACATCATAGGTGCTGCAGCTCTTGCTCTTAAGTTTTCACAGCCAGCAGAGGTGAAGAGAGTGCTCCTGAGAAGCACCTGGGCACTGTGGAAGCTGCTAGAGAATGTCACTTGAGCAACATCTGATGAGGCAGTACAGAGGACCCAGTCCTGAGTCAAAGGTCTGCGACAGCTGAAGCAGCAACAAAAAGCTTTAGGGACTTGGTGACCAGATTTGGAAAGAAGAGACATGAAAATAAAATGGCAGTGACAACTGTGTGGGAGTATATGGATGAGAAAGACCTGTGGAGGTCTGGGTGGTTCGGATGAATATTAACACGTCTCTCAGGGGTGAAAATTGTAGTCCTACTGCCCCTAAAGCATTGGTTTGTAATGTGTGCATAAACCATACATCTGCTGTGTAAGGCTGAGGCTAGAGGAAAGGGGCTGCCGCCACCTCATCTGCTGCAGGGCAGGGCTCTGAAGGTACATTCAAACAGGACTTTCAGGGAGACATGTACGGCTTGTGCGAGAGAGAAGGATGCAGTGGTACATAAATCAGAGATAACTCCAAAGAAAAGGTGAGGCTGCTGTTATTTGAGAACTGGCCACTGGTTAGTAGGAGTATCTTCAGGGAGAAGAGTCTGAAATACAAATCGTATGTACAACATACATAGAATCCATTATAAAATGGAAGAAAAGGGCCCCAGCAAGAGAGGAAAAAACAAGTATATGGAATTTCCATAAAATTTAGCCTGGGCCTGGGCAAGAGTAGACAGTAGAAGGTATTAGTATTGACAGCTCAGTTCTTTTGTCTCCAGTTTCTCACAAAATACCATTTTGACAACTTGACTTCTACTTTTAAACCTTTTCTCTCACAGATATCAGTTCTGAATGGATTTGAGGATGGTTATTCAACCCAGCTGATAAAGGGTTACTGTGTTGAAAGCCTGTGTTTCTAACTTAAGACTGGAGTCTCAGTTCCTGTGGCCTCCATTTTCAAAGGCTCAGTCCAACACAGTCTAAATTAACTCACCAGGCAACTGAGTATGAAATCGGACATGACCTATCGATCCTGAAGCATTGATTCAAAGCAAAACTAATGGAATGTAAAGAAAATGTAAGACTCTATTGTACTGTAAAGGCTGCCTATTTAGCCATTTTACAATATAAAATTTCATTTGGGAGCTGGGTGGAGGTGTAAAGTTTGAAGAACAGACTAAAACAAGGCATAGGGACTTTACCAACTGCTGCCGTACAGATTAAGCCTTGGGGGAATGGCTTTGTTAGACACCACTGACTAAAATAATTGCATGATAATTTTGGCTAGAGGCGCCATCCTATCGTCTGATGAGTTTTAAACCGTGCATGAATAGTTTAGGCAGAGCGATCTTGGCATCCAGCTACATAGAACTGAGAAGCCCATTCAGTGTACCACGTCTATGCTTTGGTTCTTGGGAAAAAGAAAAAAAAGAAGAAAAAAAGGAGATGTCCTAGGACACTCAAAGAGAGGTCTCTGAGAAACAAGAAGAAGCAGTTCTGCATGCTCCTTCTGCAATGCTCTAAGAGACTCACCAAGGGCTTTCTCCTGAGGTAAGTGGCAGAAAATTAATTCTTCCTAGGGCAGTATGAAGCAGGCGGGTAAAGTATGGAGCTGTCAGCCTTGAAGTAATGCAAATTAAATCCATGAGTATTTGCATCTTAACATTTAATTTTTGACAAGAAATTTAAAGTTTAATGCTGCTTTTTCATACCTCAACTGATGAAAACCTGGCATGAATGTAACAGAAGTGATTCGAATAGGGGCAAATGACAAGACGATTTTTAAAGAAGTAAGAAAATCAAAAAATAAAGGAACTCCCTCCAAGAGAAATGGAGGATTGCCATCTGGTTCTAACCGATTACATGCATGAATTTTTATTGTTTGAAAAAGCCATATAAAATGACTATTTTACCATTATTTCTGCATTGGGCAGATGCAAATTAGGTGGTACAATGAGAAACGTCTCAGGTATGTACTTTCTATACTAAAAGTGGTATATTTCTAGTCTATAATGCTAGTAGTATAGAATAGGCTGTACTACTAGAATTTCTAGTCTGCTAGTAAACTGGAAATAATATCATTGATGTTGAAGATTACTGTCTTACAGTAAAATGAAATTACTCTGTTACACAGAGCTCAATTAAAACCAGGGAAGGGGAAAAAATGGAAAACAATTAGAAGACCATTGTTATGACAAGTTTGTGAAGTAGTTGGGCTGACTTCTTAGAGACGCTGGCTTTTGTGGCTCTAAACTGACTATTTAATACACAGTGTTCACTGGGCCATTATTTATACTGCAGTTCTGCCAGTGCAGACCTGAGGGGAAGTGTCCTGGTAGCAAAGACTCACTTAAAAGGTGAATGATACCATTCCTGCAATTACATTACTTTCCTCTGTTGGCTTTTGTAATGCAAAGGTGAGCATAGAGTTATTTAAACACTGGTAGAAACAGCTTAAGGAGCGAAACTTTGTAGAGCCAGAGTGATATGTTTATACACCTCCCTTGCCCTGAATAGTTACGTCCACTTTCTCTTCCAGAACAGACAATGACAGTTTCTACTGCTAGAGAATTTCGTCTTTGGGATTAGAACACATTTATCCTTGAATTTACATTGTAGCATCACACTTGGGGTTTTGTTGTTTGGTTGGTGTTTTGTGCTGAGTCAATGAATTTCAGTGAGGCATCAGCCATATGCAAGGCAGGGAATATACCTAAAGCTCCTTTGCTTAACTGTTGCATTGGACTACAATAATTATTGCTGACTTTCTGTTTTCCTCGTGTGTCTCATTGCAATTATATGTGTGGGAGGGAAGGATTGGGGAAACAAGATATTCTGGGTGCATAACAACACCTAAGGGATTGCTTGACTAGATATGTTTCCTTAGCCAATTCCATGTGTGAAAATTCAAATTTTCAGACAAAAAACAGTCCCAGAAACATAAAGTCTGTAGGATGCCTATGCTGAGAATTACTTCACTGCTAGTTACAACTGAAAATTTTTACTTGCAGTGTGGATAAATACAGCCTTGAAGCAAAACTGAACTACCTGGGATCATGTAATGAGCCAAGCCATATTAGTAATGGTGATATCACCCAGCTGTGCTATCATTTAAGTATATACAAGATTTTGGACACATCAACCAGCCACTTAGGAAAAAAATAAAAACCTTAGAAATCGCACTTTACTAAAGGTTGTAATTTAGTAGAATTTGGGGTGTTTTGAAATGTAGTATAAAAATGTTTATTGTATCATAAAAGAAATTAAAGTGTGAACCCTGAGGTAGATATGATCCCAGTTGCTGTCAATAATAAATTGTCATATTAGTAGAAAAAGTTCCAGGGACACAACACCAAAAATGCAGTTGATTCACAAATAAACAGTTAAATGTCTTGCATTTCAATTTCCCACATTACCTGGAGCTCCACAGTAAAACTTCAAAAGAAGCAGCTTGTAAATCAAGCAGAGCATAGACCAATTTTCTTGTGAATCAAACTGTGTCTGGGACAGAGGTAGTTAAAAAGATTTTCAAACACTCACTGTTAAATACCTCCACATCACTCTGATTTCATTATCTCACGTGTTGAAATTTATGATTGAGATGCGGTAAAACTTGATGCATAAAAATAAAGGTGTTAACCCTAGGAGCCCTCAGTTTATTGATATTATCCTAGAACTGAGACTGCAAATGTACAGCTATATGTAAGTAAGCTACATATTTGTAGTTTTAGGAAGCTAAGAGAGAAATTTGTGATTTGTTACCCAGGTAGATGGGAAAATGTTGAATGGATAGCACTAAAATTGCTACTATCTTGGGATAAAAAAATGAAACTTTTAAAAGAACACTTCTCAAAACATTATCCAATAAATTAAAGCCAAGAGCATTATCTAATATGGCAAAACTATGGCAAATCCATAGTCTATTCCCAGTGGAATTCCCATAGTCAGTGGGAAGAAAATAATAGAAAACTATGGGCAGTTATGAAGTACTGTGGTTTACAGCTGATATCAATCTCTCTTAGTCTTAAAATAGTCTCACATTTGTATATTTGACCAGTAATCATGAAGTTTGAATTCACTGAAAGACCCAGTAAGTAGACAAACTTCTAAGAGCTCTCCAGTTCCCAGAAGAATGGATCTGAAACATATTAATTAATATTTAAAAACCAACAAACGAACAAAATAAAAACAAGCAACAACAACAAAACCACCCTAAAATGGCTATTTCCAAAAGAAATCCAGCATTGCAAGAAAATACCTTTTTTTTTTTTTTTTTTTTTTTCCCCTCCAGAAATGAACTTCTGACCATGGGGGACTGGAACTTGTTGGGCAGCATCCTTGAAGAAGTGCACATCCACTCCACCATAGTTGGCAAAATCTGGCTCACAATCCTGTTCATATTTCGGATGCTGGTGCTGGGAGTGGCTGCTGAAGATGTCTGGGATGACGAGCAGTCCGAGTTCATCTGCAACACAGAGCAACCCGGCTGCAACAACATCTGTTACGACAAAGCCTTCCCCATCTCTTTGATCAGATACTGGGTACTGCAGATCATATTTGTCTCCTCCCCATCCTTGGTGTACATGGGCCATGCGCTCTACAGGTTAAGGGCGCTGGAGAAAGAGCGGCAGAACAGGAAAGCCTACCTGCGGGCTCAGCTCGAGGACCTGGAGCCCATGCTCGAGGAACACAGGAGAGTGGAGAGAGAACTGCGTAAGCTGGAGGAGCAGAAGAAAGTGAATAAGGCACCCCTGAGAGGGTCCCTGCTGCGCACCTATGTCCTACATATCCTGACCCGGTCGGTGGTCGAAGTGGGCTTTATGATAGGTCAGTATCTTTTATACGGGTTTCACATGTCCCCCCTTTACAAATGCACTCGGCCCCCTTGCCCTAACACGGTGGATTGTTTTGTGTCCCGACCCACAGAGAAGACCATCTTTATGGTTTTCATGAACAGCATCGCCGCCGTCTCCCTCTTCCTCAACATCCTCGAAATCGCCCACCTGGGCATCAAGAAGATCCAGAAGAGCCTGTGCGGGCAGCCGCAATGGCCGGCGGGCCCCTCCGAGGAGGACCCCAGCGCCTACAACTCCAAGAAGAGCTCGGTGGTGCCTCCGCCGCCCTGCCTGGCCAGCAACGCGG
>VWZN01004515.1:233288-318561 GCA_013396955.1 Regulus satrapa | reverse complement strand
TCGGGACGCCGCGTGTCCATGGCAAGTAGCGCCCGGGAGAGCCCGCGGGAAGGGGGCGGCGGGGGGCCTCGGCACCCTGTGCCGGCCCTGGGGAGGAGGGGGCGAGCCAGGGGGCAGAACGGCTCGGGCAGGACTTCCAGCAGCGCCCCGGCGCCTCGCGGCCTCCCGGACAAAGCCAAGCTCCCAAACGCTCGGCCTCCTTCTGCGGTGAAAGCAGGAACGCCAGGGAGTTACTGAGTCGCGAGGAGCTCTAAGTCGCCGAATCCCAGCTTCTTTATGCTTATTCCGTCATCCCAATCGACTCGACGAGGATGGTCCCAGGGAAAACTTCTTCGGCTCCAGCCGCCGTAAGAAAGAGAAGCCGTGAATGCATTGAGTTCAGTGATGCAACTTCTCTCAGTTTCAGGTTCGTCCCAGAGGTGGCCTCCAAGCCGGATAATTATTCAGTGAATAAGTCGAAATATCTACATGTAAAAACCCCCACCAAATAATCGCAGTGCCAGAGCAAACAACAACAGAATTGTTTTATCAGCAGCTCTTCCTTTTCTTTGACCACATGCTCTAGGCTTGCTTGCAGTCATAATGTTGATAAGATATAATGTTTGCATTCAAGAATCAACAAGGCTTTCTTAAAATAGATTTGAATTCTGGTTGCCTCAGATCACAGGTTTTGTCCTTTGAGAGAACAGAGGCTCCTTTACAACTGCTTGCAGCAGCAAGCCCATAAATACCTTTTTATAGGGCATGTAATAAACAAGATTACTTCACACAATGCTCAAAGTCATAGATTCTGTTCGATTTTTTTTCCCGTGCTCTTCCCAAGAACCACCTGCCCCCCTTTTTTCTATGTATATAGCAAACAAAACAAACCAACTTCAATTTTTTTTTTTTTTTTTTTTTTTGTGGTAAAAAACACAGGGCAACTTTATATTGCTCATCCAAAAACTGTTTGTAAGTTCCAACTTTCACAGGGTTAGAGTTCCTACAACAAGCCAGTCAGCATAAGCTATGTTAAATTGTTACTTAGGTGCAATTTAACCACTTTCCACTTCAATCTTTCTAATACAGGGAGAGTGCCTAGAGCCTGATCTGTTGATCTGCTGGGTTTTGATACTCAGATAGAAGGCTCTTTAAAAAGGTGAAGTGCAGAAATTTATTCAAAACAAGGCAGAATTTCAGTAGCACTCTGTTGAGAACTCACAAAAGTTGCTTGGCAGCTTTTCCTGTGTAATGACAATTGACTCCATCTTCCAGGGGAGATCTTCAGAGAAATATAGTCAGTTTGCAAAACAGTGTCATTAGTCTTGAAAGTAACGCTCTTCCAGCATGCTGTCCTTGGAGATCATTATGTCTAGGTCTTGTGCTAACATTTTAAAATGTGACTGATGTAGGTATGCTACTTGGTGCTTCCTGCTCACAGCATGCAATATTTCAAAGTACATGTACTTCTTAATACAATTGAGGCAAGGTTTTGGCAAATGCACTTTATTCTGGCACTGCTGCAGCATTTTTATGAATACTGATTTCAATACACAAATATGCTGGTGCATCACAAATATGTTGAACCTGGGCATTAAAACTTGAAGACTCTTTCAGTCTGTATCCCTCAATTCCTATATTAACCATTTAATTTGGTAAAAGGCACTCAGCATTAGCTTGACTTGTTTTAACTTGATCTCCAGAAGACAAGAATCATATATTAATGATGGAATCAGAGAGTGATTTGGGTTGGAAGGGATCTCAAAGATCATCTAGTTCCACCCCTCACCCTGCTAAGGGACACCTTCCACTACATCAGGTTGCCCAAAGCTCCATCAAGCCTGGCCTTGAACAGTTCCAGGGATGGAGCATTCACAACTTCTCTGGGCAACCAGTTCCAGTGCCTCACAGTAAATTCTTCCTACTAAAGCTACTCTCTTTCAGTTTAAGGTCATTACCCCTTGTCCTATCACTACATGCCCTTGCTAACAGTCCCTCTCCAGCTCTCTTGTAGGCTCCCTTTTACTTACTGGAAGGGCACTATTAGTTCTTGGAGTTTTCTCCAGACTGAACAACCCTGATTCTCTCAGCCTTTCCTCACAGGAGAGGTAATATTTAGATAAAATAAAAATGTGTATTATTAGATTCAAAATCTCTTGATCATAATAAAAAAAAAATACTTCAAAGTAACTATATTTTAAAAATTCCCAATGAAGCATACAAAAAATATCGCCAACTGCCATCCCTGATTGACAGTAACTTGCAACAGTAACGCAGAGAAAGCACAGACACTTTTTAATGTAACAGTGAATCCACATGCACAAACATATTCTAAACAGCTGAAATACAGTCTGTTCTAACCTGGATCTTAATAATCTCAGCTGGATAGCCTAACAGCAGAATTGATACTGTTTTCCAATTTTCTTTGATAACTTTCCGAAACTATCATCTTTAGTTCCATACTGGTTCAAGTTTTTTCTTTTTCCCCTCATCCACGCCATCCTGTCAGAGTTTGTCTGCAGCACTCTTTCTATTAGGTTCAGTGAGGGAGGAGTAGAGGAGTATCAACTCAACATGGAAAATATAATTTTCTACAGCTCAAAAACCATTCTAGCAACCTCAAACCAAACACATACCCAGGTTCTGTGCTAAGACAGCAGGACATCTGCAGCTGCCCACAAACACCCTAGTTTTCTTCCTAGCTGGAAGAAAACCTCGAAGTTGCACAACATCCATCCATTTGATGCTGCGAGAGTCTTCAGACGAATCAACTGCACTCTGTGAGCTGTGGCACTGAAAGCACCAAGCAAGTCTAATGGTATGGTTTGTGGATGCATGACCTTCAACCAGTGATGAGCTTTATTACAACATCAGAACTGAATCCCTAGCAAGTAAATAATAATCATTAGGCACAAATAAATATTTTAAAAGTTACCTCTCATTATGTATTGCATCTTCTGGATCAAGAAGATCAGGTGGTGGATAATAATTTGCCAGGTCATATAACGGGATATTTTTCATAAGTAGAAAACTGCATCGCTCAAAGAGAACAGGAACTTCCTCTTAGGACTTCCTCTTTGGAGGAAAGGTTACTTTGGACATTTAGGAGAGAATGCATTTCATTCTTCACTGAAAGCCCCTATGTAACAGCACAGTAGGATATTGAATATGTGTTTGGCTATCAGGGCTCCTCAACTTTGATTCCTCAACTTTTCCAGACTTCCATTCAAACCAGACCAGCTCTATACATAAAAAGGAAGAAATGCCCTTCCCATTGGTAGGATTTGTACAGACCTACCATGTTTGGCCACAATGCAGACTAGAAGGCTATTTAAAACTTTCTTACCTTGAATTGGTGGACATGAAGAGCCATTTCATCATTTCACATCCAGCTGCAGCATAAACTGCTGATAAAAGATTTACGTTACACCTGTTTAGTTTTACAGCCAAATCAGTCACTCTTCATGTTCTGTTCCATTTCTTTCATACGGCATTATCCAAAGTTAATCATTATGCAGACCAGGAAGCTGAAGTAAGAGAGACAGAAAATCTAAAAAACTTATTTGACTAAAGATCCATTGGGAGAAAAAAAAAACAAACCTTTTTTTGAGCCACTGCTGTTCAAGCTTTAGGTTTATTAGATTCTGAAGACAGACCACCAAAACTGGACCTTCAAGCACATAGCAAAGCAAAGGCAGAGAATCAATGCATGACATGAGGGTTATTTCCAACTGGTTTCATTCCACCTAAACACAATGACAAAAGCATTGCTGACTATATGGGTGAGCTAATCTCAATATAATGTTACAAAACTCTACACTAACAGGGGAATCCAGCAACTGTGTACAGTTGAAGTCAGACTATCTGCAAATCTCCAAAACCTTGATCCTGAGTACCGCAGTAAGCATGCTTTGAAGTGACAGGAAATAAGTTGTTCACTGATAACTGTCTCCAAGCTAATAATTTCCAAGGCTCACTTAGAGGATACATCTTAGAGAATAAACAGTATTTTATCTTCCAAGAGATATTGTGGGTACACACATAGTTCTGCCCAAAGGTTTGCATGTCTCACCACATTTCAACTTTTATTTAAGGGGAGGTACAGCTATGGAGCAAAAGGGAATCTTCTGCATGGTCCCAGACTGCCAGACTCTGTTAGGTGAAGCAGGCTTAAATGGCATCTTTTCACACACAACTGAGTGAAAAGAGCTTTGATGAATTTAGTATATCCATAATCATAGCTGAAAGCCAGGAGGTGGATCCACAAAAATGTGTAGAAATTATGCTGCTGCCAATAGGACTCTGCACATGAATGATATTATGAGGAAAAAAGCCCTTCATAATTTTAACCAGTCAGGATATTATATGCTGAAGCCTGATAAGATTAATAGATTGATGCAGTGAAAGATCAGTACATAATGAGTATGGATACAACTTGTGCTCTCTTGAAAATAGGCTGGGCCAGGAATTACAGCCCAGAGTAGGCACTTGGCTCTCGGAGCACTGTACTGAGGGGTATTGTCTCACAGCCTCTGCACGCAGGACTGTGCCAAGCCATTAGGACCACCAAATAACTCTGTTCTTATATCTGGGGGCATGAAAAACAGACCTGAGTGCTCCAAATGAACAATAAGAGAAGACAGCAGCTTTGCTTCCAATGGCACTGTTTGCCAGAGTCAAGCAGTCTTCCCCCTCCTCACCCATTTTCTGCAAACCGGGGAACAATTGCAGAATGATCAGAAAGCTCATCTGAGATGACCCCACCCTGATGTTCCATCTTCAGAGTGTCACAATATCTTCCCCATTCAATAGCTGAATGTGAGCATTTCTGCAAAAGCTGGAGGCTCTCTGGTATTTAATTGCTAGCTGCATTTGAAGTTTTTGCTAGCCATGTCCCCTGCCTTTCTAAAGCAGAGGATTTTTTTGGTCTTTATCTATATGATATATCAGTCCTTTTTAGTCTTTATCTATATGATAGTTTTCTAAAGAATTCTATGGTGTGCTCTAAAACCAGGACTTTTAATTTGGTTAACTGGGATTAACTACTAGATACTAGTACTAGATTAGCTACTCTATTCCCAAAGGCACCAACTTTCAGATGACTTGGAACTAATTACCATATTTGCAACCCATACCTAAACCTGTATTAAGAGAACTACTGTGCTCGTGCTCTTGCTACAGTACCCAAGGATATTCCAAGAAGATGGGAAGCTTGAAATTATGTAATGTTTTTGTTTCTTCATGAAGCCACGATAAGTTCCTAAATCAAAAAACAAAACTGGAAATCGTTAGGAGATGTATGATGATCTTAGCAACCAAAATTATTAGATCAAGGTTTTCATGAAGAATTAGGCATTTTAGGTACTCTGGGTTTTTGTTTTTCAAGAAGTGCTGCACTTCCTCATCCTCTCCTCCAGAGCGCCCTGTGCTTTCACAGTGTCATTTTCTATGTCAGTATTTATGGCTACGAAGTAACCAGTGTACCTTTAAAAGCAAGGCGCCCTTTTCATAGTGAATGACGGAAATAAATTTGACAACGAAACAAGTGGTGACACTGATACTCTCAGATTGTAGAATTAGTCTGAGATAGGACTGCTGATTTTATTCTTTTACAGAGAAGAAAGTCTCTGGGGCTGAAATCTTGGTTCTGTCAAAGTTGTGAAAATTTTACAATTCACTAGTTTTGGTTCCCCTCATTGCACTGCTCCTTTATTCCTCTGTGCTGTTCAATTTTTTCCTGCTTCTCAATTCTCTATTCAGCTGTGAGCCTCTTACCCACTGGGAAAACACTCCATAGTGAGCAGGAGAGGGAAGAGAAAGCTGCTGTTCAGCATGAGTGCTTGCCATCTTCTTCAGAACAGGGCATGTTTACTCAACCTTTCAACAACGTGTAAGGAATAAATACCCACTCATTTAACTGGCTGCTCACCTGCTCTTGCTTCTGGGACTGCAACAGCTTGATAAGAGTGAATGTACGTTGAAATAACAAACCTGATAACCACGGAGGAGTTATTTATACAGCTGAGCTCCACCAGGAGAATCTACAGGTGGGGTAAGGAACTGGCAAAACCCTGTGTTCCTCTAGGATTTTCGAGAATCTTTACAGGTATTCACATTTATACCTGCTGGTAACTACTGCTGGTTTGGTACAGTTTTTCAGTGTTTAAATAGCTCTTTATAAAAAGAAATAAGTCCCACAGTACTTGTATTTTAGTCTGCCCTGGAGCACTCAGAAGAAAATTCTGGGGATGACAGCAAGTGTGCCAATTATCCTGCAAAAGCCACTTGGCCACCCAAAAGGTAACCATTCACCACTTGCACAAACACAGGTAAACTCTGGGTGTCAGCAGCAGCTGAACACTAATTAACCCCTCTGAGGATATGTGTGGCAACAAACAAGCTGGATTTTAGAAAGTGCAACTTGGTTAGTTGAGTTCATCTTTGTAAGGTTTTAAAGAATTCAAAAATATACAAATGCCCTTACTAGGTACAGGAAGAGCTACTAGGGTGGGTTCACTGATCTCAAACAAATTACTAAATCACAGAATTATAGAATCAGAATGGTTTGGGTTTAAAAGGGCCTTAAAGATCATCTAGTTCCAGCCTCCACACCCACAGGCAGGGACACCTTCCACTAGACCACGTTGCTCAAAGCCCCATCCGACCTGATCTTGAACAGTTCCAGGGGTGGTGCACTCACAACTGCTCAGGGCAGTTCCTGTTCCAGTGCCTCGTTACCCTCACAGTAAGGAATTTCTTCCTAATACCTAATCTAAACTTACTCTCTTTCAATTTAAAGCCACTACCCTTTGTCCTATCACTACATGCCCTTGCTAGCAATCCCTCTACAGCTTTGCTATAAGTCCTCTTCAGGTACTGGTCTCCCTGCAGCCTTCTCTTCTCCAGGCTGAACAACCCTAACTCAGCCTGTCTTCACAGGACAGATGTCCCAGCCTCTCTGACCATCCTCATGGCCCTCCTCTGGACTTGCTCCAGCAGGTCCATGACATTCTTATTCTGGGGTCCCAGAAGTGGATGCAACACTCCAGGTGAGGTCTCTATCACCTCCCTCAACATGCTGGTCACACCAATGCATTCATGTATTTATTTTGGTTTAAAATCAAGGTGTTTTCCCCCTTCCCACCCTCCCCTTAGCATTGAGCAAAGCCCTACAAGGGTAAGTATGTTGTCAGCTAAACAACAAATTCCCTTAACTATGTATGTGCTGGGGTTAATTACTATGATAGCATTTCTTTTTTCTCCTGTAAGCCAATTCAGCTTTCTGCTTTCTTTCTCTTGTTATCTTTCAGAGCATGCTCTTAGAACTATCATCCATCATGAAAAAGTAAAGACATTCTAAGGAGAAGAAATAAACTAAGGGACTGAGCACAAACTGCCTTCAGAGAGACGAAAAGCAGATTTTCTGTCATTATGTTCACCTCTCCCACTGCTATAATGCTAAACTGATAATGCAGTTTAAAAAAGCGAACACTTTATTCCTCCATTTCATGCCAATCCCAGCTGTACTGTACTCTGACTGCTGGTGTTAATGGGTAGCTCACTCCACAACTCAAGATTTCTCTCACGTAGACTGAGCTGGATCTTGTCAGTGTGTGCTGCTCCTGCAGAAACAGCCTTGTGTCTTTGGGGAGCGTTTTGGGATGTACAACTTGTTGTGCATGCTAGTGGTGTTCATATCAGAAACCAGCCTGATCCACAGAATTTCCAGGTAACGTAAGACCCAGGGCACCAACAAGAAAGGAATAGTTTGATTTGAAAGTAACCTGGAAGACTATGTGGCCTCTATCTCTTCAGACTTCAGCAGCTGATGAATAAAAAAGACAGAGGAAACACTCATGGAATTTGAAAGGACAGAAAACTAAAGAGAGAAAAAAAAAACAGCTGAAGAATATCTGCTGCCTGTTTGCCTGTGCTAATGCAATCCTCAAACTCTGATAGAGCCTTTCCATGCTAATGTAGCCTCCTCATAGCTAATGCTTTTGGATTCAAAATTGAAACTAAGTGATATCAGATGATTTACTTTAAGTGCAAAACGTCTATATTTTCCAGTTTGCTGTTTGAGAAGATCACATTGTGGTCATGAAAATCTTATTTGCTTCACGGTCTCATTTATTCATACAGAAGAATCAAAAAACAAGCAAAACCAAAAAAGAGCTCATTTCAGTTTGCTATTTTGTTTTGCTACTTGTTTTAATTTTCAGCCTAGCTCTGGAGAGTTGATTTTCTGGGTTGTATGCAGCCCAAGGAAGCAGTCCAAGAAAGCAGCTCTTCCACTGTTGTACCAGGAAAATAAATCACCTTCTTCAGATTGTCCCTGACCCTGTTTCTGGCCACATACTTTAGGCTGCTCTTATTTGTCAAGCTTATCACAGTTCACATTTCTTATCATCTCAGCAAGGAGCGATGCTTGGAACAAGTTTGCTATAGAGCTTTCCCTGAGCTTAAAAATCTTCCCTGACCTGACAACTCTAAGGCAAGGCTAGCAGAAAAGCAGGACGGCAGGAAAATAACTCAAGGATAAAAATTGTAGTGCTTTGGGTTTTTTTGAGAGCACATGATTTACATTCATATTCTGTCTCACTAGAAACTCATTGACAATTTGTCCGTGCATTTATTCAGTATTTTAAGGAAAAAAAAAGAAAAAAAAAAAAATACTTGAAATGGTGGTGATTAAATGCCAGCAACAACTGAGGCATTGGAGAAACAGCTTTGCTAATGTACTTTTGTCTGCTGCCAGGCTGTGTAGACATGGTAGATGCAACATCTAACAAATTTGATGGGGTGGGAAGCCTTCATAGATGCTCAACAGGAAGATTTGGAAAACTGAGTAATGCAACTGGAAAGTAAGATTTGCTTTTCTTCGATGAGAATTTTGATTGAAACACGGCAGGCAACTTTCTCTGCTGCAAATGGAGAAGAGTGCAGCTTTCATCTCTAAGGTTGATGGCCAAGGGAACATGATCTACGGTCTTCCAGCTGGTGATAAAATGCCTGGGGACCTCCCTCTAGCAGCCTGCCCTCCTCCCCACTCCACAGAGTATCATATCCCAGCAAGTGTGTGGGCCAGGGTAGGATGACTGGTCACACCATTCCCCCCTCCATGGGTCTCCTCCTGCCAAACTGCTGAGCAGGCTCCCAGCTTGCATCTGACACAAGGAGAGAAGTGGTTGATGTGCGACTCCCACAGCACAAACACCTCCCCACTAGACCCCATGTTCTGCCTTTTTGGTAAATAGCATCTAAAGCTGCTGTAATTTCTTCTTTCCTTTCTGGCTTTCCTGCTAATGGTCTACGGCACAAGTTTCCTCTTTCTGAAAGGAATTACAGAGATTTCCTTCTGAAAGGAATACAGAGATTTTTCAGCTATGTTTTGTTTCTACAGAAACCTCTCAGTTTCTCTCAGGTTTTCCTTAAAGGGGAAACAAACCCCAGCCTTTCCCCTTACCTTCCAACAAGTACACTGGCGCTTTAGAAGACCAAAACAAAGACTGAGCAGAATTGCCTTAAGTCATGCACTAGGGGAGCGGGCACAGATACAGCTTATTTGATCTTCCAAAAAAACTTATTTCATGTTTGCAACGGAACACTCTGGGCTGTTCCTGCAGATCAAAGGCACCTGCATCCCTGGATCAAAGACTGCTAGTGAATTAGCAGTGGGACCGCTTGAGTAGAAGTCTCTTCATCAGTCCAGAGATTCACCTGGCAGCAACAACCGCATCCAACCCACCCTCCTGTCTCTCACCTACAACCCACATGTTAACCGAGCCCCGCCGCATCCATTTCAGAGTCAAGACGATTTACAATACATAATGATATGTCTTTATTTCATCAACAGAAATGGTGTCTAGACAAAATTCAGTTAACACTAGCAATTCAAATGAATGAAAAGGGTCGGGTGGTTTTTTTTCATTTTTGTTTTTTTGCACAATACTGTATTTACAATGAGTAAATGACATTTTAAATTCATTAGTTCATAGCAATGCTTTCTTCCAAAAAGGTAAAAATTCTTAGTAACAGAGAGTAAGCATCAACAGCCACCTCATTTATTTATACAATAAAAATCACAAGAAACCACAGTCACCTAGAAAAAAAAAATAAAGACAAGCTTAAGAACTAGTACAATAAAATGATGCATTGAATTAAGTTACATTAATCGCATAGAATTTGTGTAAAAAGTATGTAGAAAAAACACCTGATGTAACCTGTTACAGTCATTGACCAGTTATGAGAGGTACAGAGGGTTATACAGGTAGATATGTGTGAAAACTGTCCATACTGTTTGACCTGGGGAGGAAGAGAACAGGGGTTGCACCCCCTTGCATACACTGATAAAACCCTGTTTTGAATATGGCCTCTGAAGTTTGTAAGGCATATATAAGAGGTGCACTTGTAACCAACTGGTTCTGGAACAAACTCTTAGGGCATCCCCACCCTTGAAATCAAAGGTGATGCTTGCAACTTTGAGTAAACAACCACGCACTGAATATCACCAGAGTGTTTAGTATCATTCCTGCTGGTCTGAGGGATCCAGAGAGCTTCAGGCAGAGCAAACGCAGCAGTGAGAACAGGACTGAAACCATGCACGATTCTCTTGGTCACATCACAGATGCAGGGTACCACTGGCCTGGGGTGGGGCTGCCGGCCACAATCCCCAGCATGGGGCAGCTGCTCCCTCCTCTGCCCACGTCCCGGAGTGTGGGCTCCTCTGGCTGCAGGGACGAGCCCACTGTCCACTGCAGCCCCTGCCTGGCTCCCCCCAAAGCAGCGGGGGTAGTTTGGGTTCGTAGCCTGGGACCATCTCTGCTTCTAAGCAATCAATGAAATCAAACACAGCCAGTTCCCATTTCTATTTTGGGATGCTAGATCCTTTCTGCGTGCCCTTAATTAGCCAAAAGGGACAACAGTGGCGCTGCATGAAACACACAGTGACTTTCACTTATGGCAAGGGCTCTGCCCACAGTCGCTTATGTTTGTACAAGAACAGGAGTCCTCTAACTGGCTTGTTAGCAGTCATTTGGTTGGCATAATAAGCTTATAAAAAGATATTTTTAGCATTCCTTCCTGCCAAAATGTGATTTTTCTTTTTGGAAAAAAAAGGCAATATTATCCATGTAATACCTTAAAATGTTTATCAATAATTGACTTCAGTATAAATAACGCCTATCTTGGTGGAGTGTAGGAAAATACTGTACACTTAGTCTTTGCAAGTAATGCCATTAAAATTTTGAGATTAAAGGGAATAATTATTCTACAGACCACCAACAATAGATCTTAAAAATATACACACAGTATTTGAACATATGCATATACACATATATTGTATTCTACAGCATCAGACCTGATGCCTGAGTCATAAATACTCCAGGGAGTATTATAAATATACATATATGTATTATAAACAGGAAAATACACAAACACACACTCTGACTAGAATTATAGATGTATGTGTACATACATACACGTATTTTATATACGGATGCAAAGTTAACTTGGACTGTGTTGGCAGAGACAAAACTGAAATAAAGTCAAAATCTGTTGAGAAAATTTTTAACAGGAAAGAGAGCAGAAATTCTTTATGTTAATACTTTGCGTTTCACCTCGCTTCTGATAAAAATAAAACTGCTCCATACTTAGCAGATTCCCTCCTTATGCAAAGCCGCTGCTCATACTGAGCTAAAACTTCTCAAGGCAGCCCAAAATAGAGACTTTTAAAATGCTGTAGCCATGGGCTACAACATTCACCCAGAGGCACCTTCAAAAGCATCTCATATCAGGGGTAAAAAAAAGGTGGAAGCAGCACTCCTTGTTGCACTGGTAGAGCATGTGAAGTGGAGGAAAATGTGAGCCTGTGGAAACCTGGCAAATGTCCACTTTGTCTCACTGCAAAATTCCTTATTATGGGTCTCCTATTCTGCGAATGCACCCCTTGCTCTCTCTTCACCACCACAGCAGTGGATTACAAGACACAGGTGCGGATGTGGTGTTGATTCTGGAATTGCAATGCTTCACCATGCCTTCTCCTAGTGGATCAGTTTTAATTTTTATTTTTTTTACAGGATTATAGTGATTCCAGCATGCATATTTGAGTTTTTTTTTTTTACTAGGCAATCATGAAGTCACATATTTAAAAAATTAACTATATATCTAGGCATTTTAACTTCTATTTAAGCACTCTTTAGGATACAGACATGATGAAGTGTCACACTCCAGATTAACAACCACAGTATCAGCATTAATCATTCCTCTGGCAGGAGTTAATCCATTTAGCAAAGTTACATATCTCGTTCCCACTCTCCTTTTTAAAGAGAAGTAGCAGTTAGCATACTAATCACTGTGGCTTGCTTTTGCAGCACATTTTACTTCCTTGGGAAAAAAAATAATACAGGGATTAGATCCAAAAATATAGTGCATCTTAAAAGCAGCATATACCCTTAGAAAGACATTTAATAAATTACTTGTACAATATATAAAATAATAGTTTTATACTGCAGCATCAAACTCTTGACGCCTGAGTCATCACGTTAGGAAGTCAGTGATATAAATACTGGGATCTCCTGATAATGCAGCCAACATTTTTGCTTTTGTTTTGCTTGTTTTCTGTTTTGTTTTCACTCTTTTAAAAAATTTTATTTTTTCACTACCTCTTTGTTCCAGAATCAGCTTGCAATGAGCTTTAATTGTGTTCAAGGCACCCCCAGAGAACGCAGAGAAACAAACACATTATACTGTGTAGTACTCACCTGACAAAGCATAACAAGCCTAAATGAAATGAGGTTTCCTGGCAATACAAGTACAGCAATGGCAGAGGAAAAGGAGGACTAGATACAGACTGGACAGAGCTCCAAGGACTCACATGCCCATGGGAGCAGAGCAGTGCTCACTGGGGAGATGGGGTCTCACCATGCCATTCCCAAGCAACGCCCAGCAGGAGAGATGCTGCATGCATCCTCTTTGACAAATGCAAAGAGATTCTTAAGATCACAGTGACCACTGGCCAAACTCCTATAATTCTGCAGTCAAATAATTTTTTCACCCCCCGCTCTTTCTGATGATATTTTGTGGTCATTTGGTTTGACCTCGTGAGACTAGAATGGTTTGGTATGTAAACTGACGTCCAGGTCTGAAACTAATTCTCCCAGTATCTTCCTTTAACGTTAGCCCAGTAACTGCTTTGAAAGCCACATGGTTCAAAATAGCAAAAAAACCTCAAAACAAAATAGAAACAAAAAAACAACCACCACCACCAAAAAACCCCACTGAAAAAACCATGATACATGTAAATATAGGAAGCAATGACACAAAATCAGCCACTTCTAATGGGAAAGAATGAAATCAAACATCCAGAAAAGCTTGCAGGGGAGGGAAAGAGAGAGACGAGAGAAAGGTTGAGGAAGAGACACTTATTTGAGCAGTGGTTTTAAATACCAGTTCCCAAGGTAGAGGAAATCAAGAGACCCAGCACCAGAAGGAGGCCAGGTCAAACCTAAGAGCTGCAGCGCAATGGGTTGTGTGGGTGGGTTTTTTAAACCGTTGGAATGAGGTCAAGAGTACCAGTTGCACATGAGTTGTTAGTAGAGTAAATCTTCATGTCAGGAAGCAAGTTAAAACTTGGTTTTATACTCATAAAACATTCTATCTATTCATATATATAGGAGGTCACTTAAAAATAAAAAAAGGCAACAGAAAAACATCTTTAAANGGAGGGGGGGGTTCAGATATTTTTAGGTTAAGCTCTTTTAATAAGAAAGGACAACTCCTCCCCCTTTTTCAACCGTGTGAACTAGGAGTTTACGGCGTTTGTATATTTTTGAACATTTAAAGGTAAGGATTTTGTACAGTAATGATTAATACTTAAACATAAATATTCTCCTACATTATATACTAGTTTTTCTTTGTACATGCGGGGAAAAAAAGTATTTTCAACAAACATGGCACATGCTATATGCATTTCCTCCTCAGTAGCTTGGCTACAGTTACAATAGTTTGCATGAGGAGGGTAAAAGCAAGACTTTGTGGCGAGTGGGCGACAGTCCATGAGCACAGTCTGAAGATGGAAGAAAGTGGAGAGAGGGAGCTGATTCCTCCTCCAGGGTTCAAGATGCTGATCTACTTGAGTGCCTCAAAAAAACCACCAGCGCACACCTCTAGTGTAAACGTTAGCACAGAAGACCACATTATCACTTAGTGCTTCTGAGAAGCTGCTTCCCCACTTTTTTTTTTTTTTTTTTTTGTTTTTTTTTTTAACAGGTGTGAACAGCTGGTCATTTTTTTTTTTCAGCGAGAACAAACAATATCAGCCAATAAAGCACATGACAGTTGTCGTCGATAAAGCCACACAACCTGGCACACATAGGGCAAAGAACCACAAAATAAAAACTCAGTACACTTAGAATAGTAATAATTATTAAAAAAGCATTAGGAGGTTGTTCTTCTGTCTACACTGTACATACAGATGTTATGCTTGGAAAGCTGCTGTCTCATACAGTCATAACATGAGTCAACATTAAGATACAAGTCCAATACAGTTACAACTAAGCCAATTCACTGAGTAGTCTCCTTTGAGACAGCGCTCTTTTAGCTGCAGTTTGTGCTGAGGGCAATGCTGCAGGATGAGAGGATCCCAGAACACAACAATTTGATGGGTAAGTGACCAAATCAGGTGTTGGTAAACGTATGTTTTGCTCTTAGAGGATACAGTGTTAGCCGGACTTCCGTAAGGAAGCCAAAGTCAACAACTAGGGGTGTGATCCTGCAACTCTGCCTATCTAGGCAGGCTCACTGACTTCACCAGACCCACCTCTGCAACTTGGGTCCGGTGGGGAGAACAGGTAACGTCTGAGGACAGCTGAGGTCAGGCTCTGGGGACTAGCCGGAGCAGCAGTTGCTTCCATGAGTAAAGGATGCAGAGTGGGGCTGGAGAAAAAGCCCCCAAGTACATTGACGTGATCCCTGTTTGCTTTACTTTGTGGAACATTTGATGAATTGATCCAGTTGTCAAATACACTTTTCTCTAATGAGTGAAATATACTTTCCCCTATAAGACTCCAAAAGCATCATTAACAGCACTTAAACTTGGTTTGTGAAACAGAAAGAAGTCTAAATATAAAAATAATTCAAGCAGATTCTCTTTACAAATTGTATAGTGAATTCAGTATTTGGCAAGACCGTTTTTACTACATAATGAGCTCCTGAGTGTTTGTCTATTAGATAAAAATTTTCTATTTCCTTTAAGCCATAAAGCAAAGAAAACCATATACTCAAGTTATTCTGAAGTCATTACTTCATTTATGAAAAGAGGTTTGACCAGAAACTCAGTGCAAGTGGCAAAGTTGACCATTACTGTACAGTATCTGCGAGAAAATAAAATAACTCCACATTGCTCAAGTGGCACGAACTGGCTGTGCCAAAAAAATTGTCTATAATAAAATCTCAAATAAGTTTCCGACATTAAAGTTTTATAAATAAGTACAAATTGAATGCTATTGCTGAACTGCGAACTGAGGAAAAAATTATCATGTAACAAGTTACCAAACTAGTTCTAGCATCAAAGACAAAAAGGAATGTTGGAACTTGTTTGTACAATAGAAATGAAAGCTTCCAGTTTGTAGGATGAGAAAAATTGAGGCATGCAGGGACTCTTGCATATGGATATATATATTTTATATATATTATATATAATATGTACAGTTTAGCTATAAAACTTTGATGTGTAAAGAAGCTGTCTTCAATGAAAAATTGAACATTCAGAGGAAATTCCTGAGTTAGGGTTTTGTGACATGGGCCACTGAGAAAAAAGCTGCGGTTGGGTCCTCAGAGGTGTTATGTCCATCCCTGTTAAGATTGAAATCAACATACAAAAACAGACAGTGTTGCCACTGCTTCGTTCCCTGCCTGAGCAAGGGATAGCACCATTGTGAAGAGAACTCCTGCTTGTAGAGAGGAGGGAATACTTAAAAACAGTATTGCTGCTAAGACCACTGTAGTGTGCACCAAATACGTTCTTCTAGACAACAAATGAACACTGCCACTGGCTGACTGAAGAACACCTGACCAGGTGTAACGTTAAGGTTACCAGTCACTAGGTGTAATCTTTCCTAGGTTGTTCATCTGTTGTACATTTATCAGTCATTTCCTGACAGAAGTCTACCGTGACCGTTTGGCTGCTCTGCTCTGGTGGAAGCTCTCTCTCGGGGTAAGTACCTGCGTCGGCTCCATCCAATCCCGCGCCGGCTGAACAATTTTCCGAGATGTTGTTTGGCAGCCAGGGTGCTCCCAGCTGCACTGAGCCTTGCTCCGAGCAGCACTGCATGCTCTCCCCGACGCACTGGGAGGTCACCAGGCTCTGCTCCACACCAGCTGGGGCGGGACTCATGGTGGTGACTGGCTGTAGATCCATGGGTCTGAGAACGGGGCAGTATCGGTGGAGAGCTTGGATCTGTTCCGGGCTCTGCATGTCTCTACACACCTCTTGGGAAAGACACGAGAAGTTGTCTAACAATTCTCCCATGCTTGCTTTCAGCTGGTTCCTTTCTGAAAGCAATTTCTCTTTCTCACACACCTGAAAGAGAGAGAAGGCATCTTAGGCTGAGGAAGGGACATCCACTCCCTGCTCACATTGGGCACGTTCGCAGCAGTGCCCGAGAACACCAACATGTCACACCTGTTTTCATATGGCCAGATGAAAAGTCACAAAGACATCAAGTATTTGACCACCACGGTCTGTGTGGACAGTTGTCTGGGAAACATCTGGAGAAAAACATTTGAACTGGAAGAGGGTACTATCCCAAGTTGTTCCCACAGAACTGTTCCCTTTATAAACTAAGGCTGCCTGACAGATGAACTCTGAACAAAAACATTTTGAGAGAGAAGTGCTATTTCCCATCTAATCAGCAAGAACAATGGTTAATGCCTGAAGTGAGGATAAGCTGCTGATGTTTGGTTCACCCTTGAACGTCAGGTTGCCTGCTTAGGCTAGGTAAGCTGGAGCTCCATTACCACTGAGAAAGGTGAGTTAATTCAGAAGAGAGGATCTAACTGTGCTCACTGGCCTGCACCATGGCTCGTTTTCTTATGTTCTGGTGCTTAATGGTTTGGGCTTGATCTAATGCAGATATTTTTATTAACCCAGCCTAGGGTTTCACCTCTAAAAATGGTGTTAACATAGTGTAGACTGATTGGGATGGTCCTGGATCTCCTTCTGTCTCAGGCAGGTGGGCATACAGCTCAAGAGGGTAGATGAGATTTTGTAGAGTACCAGAACTATTTCCAGAGCTGAGCTGGCCCCAAAAGCAGCGCAGCCACGTATCTCACCTAGTAACACTGCTAAACCCAAGATGTCTCAGCATCTGAAGTGTAAAAGCTCCACAACTCAGATAATCCAACTATGGGTGGTTGTTGACAGCTGATAGTATTGCCCTGGGTCCAGAGCCCACACTGGAAGCATACAGCTGTGTGAATGTGAAAGAGAGCAGTGCACATGAAAGGAACTAACTACTAAAATATTGATAAATCTATCAAGAAAGCATAAAAATAATAAAAAAATAAACAGATGCTCAAGTACATCTTGAGATGATGAATTATGGAGGAGAATATGCTGCGAGTTTTCAGGGAAAAAAGGGAATGTGAGTGGGTAGATGAATGAGTGAGAGAAAGCAGGCAAAAAAATTACCTATCAAACTCTGAGGATACAACCATTTCACTCACTGTCTGCTGTGAAACCATCTGTGTCAAGAAGATGGGTGACTTACAGCAAGTAACTACAGGGGGAAAAGGGGTCTTTCGTAAAAAAGACCCAGCCAAATGAAAAACCCTTGAACCACAGCACCATTATGTGATTCGTGAGACTGGAAACTGCTGAGCACAAAGTGGACAGAAGATAACAAAGGAATTTTCAGTGGTCAAGTGTTGCGTGTTTATTCTTTTCCCTGTCCCTGTCTTCCAGCTCAGGTGGCTGGGTACCCAGAGAACAACTGGTCTTGCTATTGAGTAAGACTGAGGCAAGGAAGGTATTAAGTACCTCAGCCTTTTCCTCCTTTTTGCTATGCTTTTCCTGCATTCAATAAAGGATGGAGATTCTCCTTGGCCTTCCTTTTGTTGCTTGTCTGTTTATAAAAACATTTTTATTGTCATTTACAGCAGTAGCCCGATTAAGTTCTAGTTGAACTTTTCTAATAATTTTCTCTCTGCACAACTTCATGATATCCTTGTAGTCCTCCTGAGTTGCTGCTCCTTCTTCCAAAGATAATAAACTCAAATTTTGCCTTGAGTTCCAGCCAGGCTGGTCTTCTCCAGTGTCTCATATTTTGGCACATGGGATCAGCCTGCTCCTGTGCCTGCAAGATTTACTTCTTGAAGGATGTCCAGCCTTCCTGGAGTCCTCTGCCCTACAGTACTGCCTCCTAAGGGATTTTCCCAACCAGTCTCTTAAACAAGCCAAAGTCTGCATTCTGGAATTCCAAGGTGACAGTTCTGCTGACCCTCCTACTTAGTTCTCCAGCAAACAAAAACTCCAGTATTTTGTGATCACTGTGGCCAAGAAGGCATCCAGCCATCACTTCACCCACCAGCTCCTCACTGTTTGCAAACAGGTCCAGTGGGGTGCCTTCTCTCCTTGGCCCACTCACTGCATACAGCCACATATTCAAGTCCCATTTGCTAAATAGAAATGTCAACTTTTTTGGGGGAAGAATCCTGCACCTCAAAAGTTTTTCGATTCCTCAAACTGAGCAGGAATCAAGCCCACAAGGCCACTCGTATGCCTTTCATTCATTCCCGAGATGCGTGCTCATGCTTGGGAGAGGACTTAAAAATTTTTATTTTGTCTATCTACAGCTCAGTATGTCAGACAATAATGGCAATGTCACAGGATTGCAAGAAACCAATTTTCTCAAACTAATTTTCAAGTGAAGGCTACAGATATAAGGCTGAATCACCCCTTGCTGCTAAGTCCAGCCCTTGAGTGCTGCCCCTGAGGCTCTGGAGAGCGAGAGACTGGAACTCCTCCCTCCCCATCACCAGCTCAGTGCAGAGAGTTAGGCATGTGCAGCTAAGAGTGGACCTGCTTCTTCTGACAACCTGATGAGGATCCATTCACTCTTTCACTGTGCAGAACCTCTGACTCACCCTGTACATATTGTGCATTATCCTGAGTGCGGGAAGCAGTTGCTCACTATTTTGTTTATCTTTGTTGTGTTGTTTGTTTTGCATCAGTGCAGCACTACTCTGAACAATGTTTTGATTTTCCTTTTTTTTTCCCCCCAGGGCTTCAGCAGCACAGCATCTGAAGGCTTCACAAGCCTTGACAATTTAAGCCTCCCAACCAGCTTGTGAGGTCGGTGTCACCTCCCTGTTAGAGACAGGAAGCAGACAGGCACAGGCAGCAAGTGAGTAACCCAAAGCCATGCAGTTTTCTGCCATTTGTGAGGTTATGCTTAACTCAGCTTCTTCCAACACATCCCTGCCTCTTTCACTCTGTGTTTCCTACAGCTTGAGCAGAGAACAAAGCAGAATGAAGCACAACAACCTCCACCTGAGGTGTCGAAAATGAGAGGAATTTTCTGAGCAGCCAGCTGGCCTCGCTCCAGTCACCTCACCCAGGGGTTTAAAATGTGGCAGCACTGTCTCCACTGCATTCTGTGCACGGATGTACAAACTGACTGAACCCACTGAAGTCTGGACTGGACCTGCTGTTGGGGCCCTGCAGGCTACAGTACAAGAGTGATCTGGGCTGCAGCCAGGGCACGGAACTCACCAACTTGCGTATTTCACATTCGAGGTTCTGAATACAGTCCAGTTTCCTCTTGCGGCAGCGCTGAGCTGCAATCCGGTTCTTGCTGCGCCGGCGGACATCATGGATGAACTCGAGCTGCTCTGAGGTTAGCTTGTGCATCTTTATCATCATCTGGAAATCATTCCTTGGAAGATCTGTGATTTGATCAACAGGAAAAGGAAGTTTCACCTAAAACAAACAAACACAAGACAAGAGCAAAGAGTCATATTTTGCTTGCTCAGTGCAAGCTGAACAACAGTGAGAGGAAGGAGGATTATCTTTGCTGCCGCCCCCTCAATAAACAACAAACCAAGTTTTACACTGAGCAAGTTCTTCCCCTGTGGTACATTGTGGAGGTCCAGATGGTAAGGATAAGACGATAATCGTACTTAAATCAGGAACACATACGAATCCCAGATAAAAATTTCATCTTTCTATGAAGGCCTTAATAAATGATCTCATTGTGTTAAAAGAAGGTTCTGTCCAGTAAGACATGGTCCTTTGGAAAGAGTGAAGTACCTTGCTGCTATTAAATTCAAACTAGTTTCAAGGAAGGGGCTATTACCCAGCAGGAAATGTGTCTCTGCTTGGACTGCAGGACTGAAAGTTTGATTAAGTATGAGGTTAGAAATACAACCTGACACCTCAAGTGGATGAAAAATACTGTATTGCAATTAGGAAAGGTCACCTAATCAGCATTTCAACTGAGCAGCACACTATGTAAGAAGAAAGGGTCAGAAGAGTGTGATGCAACATATCCTGTCCTGCTAAAATATATACATTTTAAAAAATAAACATATATATGTTGACACTCCAATATTCTTGCAGATTAAAGAGCACTGAAATTGTATTTCTTGAAAAGGTCAGGGTCTGACTTCAAGAATCCTAGCAATTATGCACTAAAGCAGAGCAAAACACAAAGCTCCCAGCAGTCTAAAGCAACGAACACACACTTGTGTCAAAAGCTGGAGAATGGTAGATGTGCTCAGAGCCTTTGAGTTTTTTTGCCTAAAATCTATCAGCTTGCTCAAATCAAAGTAAGCAGCTCTCCTTAGAAACCTCTCTTCACTTAGAGCCTCAGACTCATAACCATAAAAAAATGAAGTTCTTCAGCCAACTGTTGTGTTTGGTGGTCAAACAAGAATCAGCTGACAAAGCTGAAGGAGATGCAGAGTAAGTAATTCGATCAACCCCTTCTTTTTTTGAGTCATACCCACACTGCCCAAAAGATGGCAGTAAATATTTATGTTTCTGTCCCTATTTGGTACAATCGAGCCCCCTGGAACAAGGAGCCTATTCCTGCACACAGCCTGTCAAAGAAGGTAAGTTGCTCCGCCAAACAAAAGATATGGGTTGAAACCAATCCTTTGATATTTAAAACAAGCATTGTCTTCAAATGGTGCACTTAAAAATTATTCAGAAATAAAGAAAGTAACAACGTGGATTATAAATTATCTTCTTCAAAGAGCTGAGTTGTTCAAGCAGAACAGTTTGCTGAGGACAGATGTACATCAACACACAGTGTTGGCCCCTGGCATTGACAGTCATGGACCCTGACCAGGCACCCGAACCTGCCAGTAACCAGCTCCCCACCTTGTTTATGGGTGTTCTTGGGTGTTTCTTGTACCCTTCTAACATTGCTCTGCATTGCCAAGCCTGGGGTACCATGAAGTTCTGTGCAAATACCTACCACATTGTTTCAGATGGCTTCATGCCCTGAATGTTCCTTCATGCCCCTCTTCATTACACACTACTTGACAGGTCAATTTAATGCAGCAAGGAATGCCAAACACCGCCCAAATTCACCCAAACTCTTGCTTGCAGACACAAAGGCTAACCTTAGGCACAGTGCTATGAACTGCCTTGTTTACAGACTGCCAGTTAATGGCATGAAACCTTTTTGATTTCCCATCCTGAGCCTTTGTATGGTCAACATAAACTCAATGTCACCTGCTTTTCTCTCAAGCTTCAAACAGGGACTGAAAATGAAAACAGCCAGTGCTTTCCTCTGAAAGACACCACAGTTTCACTGCAAAATCAGCCCTTTCATGTTCACAGTTTTTCCTTATTTTCTTAAGGCCAAAATGGAAAGCAATGTTAACTTTATTTTTCCCTACCTCTCCCTTTCAAAACATATTTACTTGCAAGGAGGAGATGTGCTAGCAGCTGGAATGGGAATGAAAGAGAAGCAATTTAAATATGTCAGGTAGAAATTGCTGAAGGGAAACGAGAAAAGAAATAAAAAAGATTCATTAAAAAAAAAAAGAGATTGAAAATAAAATAATCTACACAGCAGATCAGAGACTGCTATCAGTAATCCCAGCATAATCCCACTCCTGTCACAGGCAGCACTGCACAGGATTAAAAATGTGAAAGGGAAAGTGGAAGTGAGTCAGACTCATTTCCTTCACCATTCACAGCATTTTTATTGCCTGTCTCCCTCTTCGAAATCAGCTGTCAACTGAAAAAAAAAACCCAACAAACCCAACCCACCAAGCTTTTGGCACGGACACAGTGAATAACTGCACCGGGGTGTTGCTGCAGTGAGAGGCTAAAGTGTTTTACATCTGCACAGGGCAAGACTCTCAGCTGCTATTTATCATAACAGAGTGGTGAGTCATTTTGCTAGAGCCTGCAACTGTGCAGTGCGTGGGATTCATCTGACTCACCCAGAGCTGCCTGAAATGATGGGCTGGCACTACCTAATGTCCTGGTCCCTTCAGATGGCAATGCTGCACGGCTTCTCCCTCCTTCTGGCTGCAGAAGGGGTGGACTTAAGACTCAGAAAAGATCCTGCATCTTACAGTATCTATGGGTGGGGAGAGAAACCTTTTGTGAGGTGTCTGAGAAAGACAGTCAATCTTTTCTAAGATATGAAAGAAAACCCCAATGAGTATGCTTCCACCTAAAGTTTCCTTTCTAATTGCTATGATTTTTTGGTTCAAACTATTTCAAATTAAAAAACTAAGTGGGATCCCTGCTTCTTCCAGGAGTTACTCCAGCCAGAGCTAACCTCACAGAGCTCCAAAATCTTCCCTTTTTACTCTTTCCCTTAATTTTTACACCAGCAGCACTATCTTGCTTTCCACCACAGAGCAAATAGACTGGCGCCTTCTGAAAAAACTGCAGACTCTACTGCCCCAAATCTAGCTGAGGACAGCCAATCCATCCTGGGAAAAAGGAAACCTGATTAGGATTTTGTCTCCCCCATACCACTTATTAGCATTAGGATGCCAGTGTAAATGTCAATGCTTTGAGAGGCTAAGTCAGAGCAGTGATGTAGACAGACAGAGAGTGATGTAGATGTAGACAGACTGACTCAGCACATGCAAGGTCCATACATAACCAATTAATTCCTTCAAGCTTCACTAGCTAGTGCCAGCTTGGAACATATGCCAGTTACTGCTGTTCTGCTCATCTATTGTACTAGTTATTGCTGCTGCTCTTCCCCCTCTCTTTCTTATCTGGAATAAAGGAAAGGATCAAGGAACTGTATTCACTCATATTAAAATATAAATATTAACTCTAGGTCTCCTAGGGATCTATTCCTATCCTGATTTCACCTGGACAGACACTATCTAGGAAGCACAAAGATAACCAGCCATACTTTTGTAAGGGATAGCCAAGATGCATTTTCTCATCCTGCTGTCTACTGGCACAGGTAAAGCCTTCAAAACACCTTTTTCCATGTGTCAACTACACCAAGATGGCAGAGAACTGCAAAAGGGGAATGATGAGCCCAGGCAATGAAGAGCTACCATTGTGTTGACAAATCAGGGTCTAAATTGTCCCACTTTCAGATCATCAGGTTCCACTGCAGACAGTGTGTTCCATCTGACATGAGACAACTGATGGCCCCATAGTGGCGTAGGGTTAACTCCAGCCTCATCCTGGGAGGACCATGAGAGGTGTTTGGGTCAGCAAATGCTGCCTGAGAGGGCACTGCTGTGGACCTAGTGGAGGCAGCCTGGGTACCCTTTTGATTTGCCTGCCTCACAAAAGTGGGGGCCAGGCTAGTCCCATGGCGGAGTGCTTCAACCCATCCATCAGGAGACGTGGACGGGGTTCTCACCCTTTAGCCCATGACTTGGACTTGTATTCAGACCACACACTGCTGCTGCTTAGAATGCTGGGCTGACCTCTTCCCATTCACTGCTTGCAGTGTTCCCAGCTTCCAGCCCTTCAAAGGGCACAACAGTCTGATACTCCTGCTGTTAACAGGCTTTGCTGAGCCCAGGGATAGCACAGAGACACAGACAGAAGCCACAGGTGCACTTAAGAATGGATGCTCAGGCGGTGAAATGAGAGAGGATAAAGTACATTATTTCTCTGAATGAGTTGCTTTTGCAGCTCAAGAACTGGAGTCTTTAAAGTCCTTCAAGCCCTTTGTGCAAGGTCTTCAGGGTATAAAAGGGCTCAGTGAAATAATACAATGTTTAAAAGGACCATCCTGAGATTTCAAACTCTCAGTGTTATAATCCAGCAATTCTTTGCCACCAGTATGGAGACCTACTGGATTCCTACTGAAGAAGAAAAGAAAACAAAACTTCCATGAAGTTTATTTTGCAAGACCGATGTTTGACAAGACACCATTTAAACAGACATTGAGAAACAACTCCCAATGCTCTGCTGATGCCATACCAGTCAGGAGAACATCTACCAGAAAATAATGTGGAGACTAATTTTTCTCATTTTCAAATTTGAAAACTTAGTAAAATCAGGAAAGCTGAGGTGACTGACCATCAGATTTTGGGGAGGTATCACATACCACAGCAGATTAAAACCTTCACATGTATTTTTCTTGGTTGCCCTTCTTTCCACATAACATTCTTCACTGAGCTGGAACACTAAGCAGTGAAGCAGTCTCAGATTAGGTAACCCAGCACAGTTACAGTAGATTTCTAGATTTTGGTTTACTCCTCTTTTCTAGAGCTCTGACTTTCAGTACTTCGCTAAGCACCAGAAGATGAACAGAAAAAGGGTGTCTGCCTGTCACTTAACATGGAGGGGTTTCGACTCCTGCTGAAGGTTATTTACCTACAATATCCTCAAAGGTCTAATTGCATTAGCTTTCCCTTTATGAAAATTTCCTTTGAAAAGTGAGTCACTAACCCAGGCGGGAAATTCTTTTGAAATACAGATGAAAAGACATTGAATGCAATTCTCTAGATAGTAACAGTTCTTGGAAAATTCCACCTCTTACCTCTTCTTACCCTTGTTTATTTTTTCCTCAGCAAACTCACTTATCAAATTAGACTGGTTTAGTAGTACAACATTTTTTACAAATTTTCTAGCAGATAAAAACTCTTAAGTACTTGGTGAAGAAAAGGAATACCAAGAAAAGTAGGTAGTGCAGAAGTTTCTGTTCCTAAGTAGGTTAACAGATTGACAGACTACTTCCTTCTCAACAATTCATTATTTCAGGGCTTATTGTTTTGTTGTTGCTATTTTAAGCAGCATTGTCAGAACCTGCCTGTAAGCACTGAGCCTTAAGTCTTCTCTCTAGTATTATACCTCAGTAATTGATTTTTCACAACCTGTGGAGGCCTGAGAAAGCTGAGTGAAAAGAGCAACATGAACTAGTTAATATTTCTGTGAAGTCCCAATGGCTCAAGTAGCAGTCCTGTTCGTGCAACTCCATACCATGAGTACACTCTACGTTGCACTTGCTGCTTCTGTCAGGAAGGGACATGACAGAAGACTTTTGGAGGCTCCAGGAAGGGAAGCAATAAGCAAGGATATCCTGGAGGTGTTCCAGGGACTGCCACCTCCTCTGACAGTTGTGACTACCATCTGCACCCCCAGTAAGATGGAGGCTCGTCTCAAGGTGAGGTCACCTTCACTCACATGCCATCGTGCTGAGACCTAGCACCCCACTTCTGGCACCAAATGTCTTTGGCCACGTGCTCCTGAATGACATCTGTCTGTGGGAAAGCAGAATGCCAGAAAAAAAGGAGAGAGAAGCCTTTCACCTACTTCTCACACAATCAATACTCCAGCAAATGATGTTTTGCAACATTATTTCTGGCAGTGACAGCACTCCGGGAACCAAATTAAGACCAACTAGGTCCAAATTCCAGAGGAACTGAGCAGCCCTGTGAGATGACCTGATGGTCAGAGTCCACCAGGCTTATTCCCATCAGGTCATCTCACCCCAATGAAAGCTGACCTGCAGCAGAAGAACCTGCATGGCCACTCTCCAGAAGGGCAAGCATGTCACCCCCAGATATCTTATCAGGTGTTTTTTGAATAGAAGCCCAGAAAACACTGTGTGTTCTGACAGGGAGGGGGAAAGGGACCCATCTGTGAAGTCATCAGGACAGGAAGGGCAAAGCAACAATTTCAGGAATGAAGAAAGATTCCCATGCAGCTTGCAGAGAGATGAAGAACAGAAAGCTGTCCATTTCAGGCAGCTGTGAGTCTCTCCTGCTGTTTTAATCACAGCCAAACTGCTAAAAGCAGGTAGAGCAACTTATACAAGAACTTCCCGCTGCTCTTACATATTTTCTACTGTCTGGTTTAAGACACCCTTTAGCGAGATTTCCACAGCAGCAGATCTTGCAGGATTGCAGGATATACACCCCAAGTGACTGTATTAATACAATATTGCTTAATGAGGCTGCAAAGTCTGTTCTTGTATTGGTAACAACGTTCAGAAGATCAAATTTTAAACAAAATCTCTACCAAAGCACTGGTGTGATCTGTTTATCCTTGCCTTGTTCAGGATAGTGCATTGCAACCTCATGGAACATTAATTCCCTCACTACATTTTTAATGACTAGCAGTCCTAATCAAAATTCCTTGGGTCAAAAAAAAAAGACAAACCCAAAAAACCTCATCAGCAGTCCCAGGGAGAAAACTTGCTCAGCACATTTCAGAAAACCTTCCCCAGAGGAAACCAGCAGCAAAACCAGGAGTGGAGCAAACCTTTCCTAGTACTGTCTCAGAGCCAGATGTCTGCCTGCCAGCAGCACACCCAGACGACCTCCTATAGCTGCCTATTTGCCCATTGTGTGTCCTTCCTCTCATCCGTGACTCTTGCAAAATCCACATACTTTTTTTCTTGGAAACCACCACCAGTCCCCTGTAACCTTCTAATTTCACTCTTTCAGGCTCATTTTTGCTACAGCATATTTCCACACAATTAGGTAATTATGACAGCTACTAAATTATCAAACCTCAAAAGGCTAACCTCTGCCCTCTGCGCTGCCTCATGCTGAGCAAGCAGCACACATGGGTGGAAATGGATGGTCCCTTGCTGCCCTCTGCCCCTTGTAAAGGCAGGACTGCACTGAGTAACCCAGCTATGGACAAACAGAGCTGCTGTAGGGCTTCCCAAATGAGACACCCTGCATAGTATCCCAGACAGCCTCCCAAAGAGATTCCTCTCCCTTTGCATCATCCCCTATTTATGACATGAGGATGAAGAATTGTTCTCTCAAAATCACTGGTCCAGTGTGACCAGGGATTAGGACACCAGAGGCTCCCCAGGCTCTTCAGCCCTTTCTTAAAGCTAAGCAGCCAACTAAAGGAAGCACCCTGTCTGAAAAATAAAGCCTGAGATGTAGCTGGAATAAAGACTGAGGGACAGAATAAAGTTCACTCTTTTCATCCCCACTCCATAACTAAGCCCATATGGTTCTGAACTGGGTGCTCTCAGCATATGAACCCTCCAAAGTTGCACTTGTTGCTCCCCACACTGAAGCACAAGTTCTCAGTGGAGCTTTTCAGCACTACTAGAGGAAGCTGATATGTGATTTCACCCAGATGTTCTCTAGGTCATGCAGATTCCTAATGAAACTGTGAATAAACATCCAGTCTTTTCCACTTTCTGGGCTCCACAACACATCTCATTGATTTAAGTCTGTCCTCAAACTAGTGACTTCACACAGACAGTTTATTTGGTCATGGTTAGCTGTTTATCACTGCAGCATCTTTAGCTGACCCATCTCTAGCTTTAGAGAGGGCCCCTCTTTCTCCTCTTTCTCTTGGGAGAACTATATGGAAACTGAATGGCTTGCTCTTTAGCCCCAGATCATTCTCTTGTCATTTCCTTACCAATCCTTTAGGAAATTAAAGGATAACTTCTCTGAAACCATTAGTTCCACTGCTGCTAGAGCTCACCACTGAATAAAATATCACAGGCAGGGAACAGGACCTCAAGTTGTCAAATAACAGAGGCAAAACGGAGTACCTGAACGTGCAACACACACACACACACACACACACACACACACACACACGTGTGAAGATGACTTGAATGCCATTCTCACAGCACACAGTGGCCAGCTATTCAATTGTTTGAGTAATTTTACACCTCTGCTGGCTATATGCAGCCTGGCTCTTCAAGAAGGCTACCCAATCCTTGGTGTTAGGAAAGGCACAGCTTGAGGTTGCTCAAACACACCCACAGCAATAACAAGTGGAGCTGGAACCACTGCAGCAAATTAAGAATAAGGAGCGGTACTTTGTGCCTCGGAAGTGGGGGAGGGAGGGAGGAAGACAGGACACTGCTGGCAGACCCCTAAGCACATCAATGCATTTTTATCATTCAGCCGTTTGTTGTTTTCTCATACCCAAATTTTTAGAAGTGCCGAACACCTCGGAGGTCAAGCAGACCTATTAATGTGAAGCCAACCATGTGCACTCAGCTGATGAGGGAATAACCAGAAGTTACTCTTTGCCTCTACAAACAAAGAAATTGCTGGGGAAATGCGAAGTCATTTGAGAGAACCAAGGAGCGATTAATCGGGTCATAACAACTGTGATATATGTACTTATCTTAAATCCCTACCTCATGCCCTCTGTCTTGCACAGGACATGATTCACTGTCTGCTTCTGAGAATGACCCAGACTCATCGCTGGAGTTTGTTCCATAGGATGGCTCACATTTAATCTGGGCTCGGACCGGGTTGTACAATCCATCCCCCACCACGCCGGGCTCCTGGTGCTCGGGCGCCAGGAATCGGGGGCCTTGGGAGCAAGGGGAAGAGGAGAGCTCGCAAAGACGCAGGCTGCAGGGAGAGCCGCCGCTGCCATCCTCTGCGTACGAGTAGGAAGAGCACGAGCTGGAGGTCCTGGTTCTGGTTTCCAGAGGAGGAGAGCGAGGGCAAACTTTAATTGGCACCGGACAGCTGGTGTTCGGCCGCATCCTTCCCGGCAAGTGATCAGCTGTCAGTCCACCGTGCGAATAGGTCTGAGAGCTGGGGAGAGACTGGCTACCGCCAGCCCACAGACCCTTTGGCACAGTCTCAGTGAGGTCTTTGTCCAAGCTGCTCACTCCAGAATATGAATGCACCGAAGTGTTTACTTGGTCACAAGCATTTGAAGAGAATATAACACTCCTCCTGTCCAGTTCCCCTTCTTGCTTACAGAGAGTTTCAAAGCCGGGCCCCCTGAGTGGTGATCCCACTGTGAAGTTGGAAGCATCCTTCTGCATGGCATGGGACTGTCCATAGTTCCCTGTGAAAGGGACATAATCAGTTTTGTGGTCACCCTGAGTTGTCCCTTTTTCAAAAGGGCATGCTGGACTCCTGCCAAAGTGCTGTTGGGAAGTGCTGGGGAAGCCAACCAAATCTATGCTTTTTGTTCTGTTGAAGAAAGACCGCAAGCAAGAAGGAGAAGACCCACTTTTTGGCCTGTCGACACAAGTGAGGCTTGGCTGTTTCCTGTCCATTTCAACATCCCCTTCTTTATCCCTGATGTCAGGTTCATCTCCAGACAGGCAAAGCGTGATGCTTTCTTCATCGTTCTCTTCATTCTGAGGCTCACTTTTTATCTGCCCCATAGCAAGTCCTGATTTGAGGCCATTTCCAGAGCCCTCTTCACTGAATGTGCTTGCAAAACCTGAGGTACTGATGTGTGATGTGTTGTAGACATTCTTGGTACAAGCAAGCTGGTATTTCTTGTATCTGGGGTACCGTGTTACTGCATCTTTATCCAAATTGTCCTTGTTATCTCTCAGTATGTCAGAGTCAGGCAGCATCCCTTCGCCTTTTTCTGCTCCAGCAACAGTGGTTTCAAAATTGAAGGGTTCTTGGTGCATCCTCTCCCTTGGGCAAGATATTTTTGACGTCTCCGATTCCATTGTCTCCTCCTCGTCTCCGTCGGAGTTCTCCTCATCGTGCATGCGCGGGCAGGTGGTATCTTTTTTGCACAGGAACAGGCCATCTTCGTTGTTCAGCAGTTGTGTCTGAAGGAAGCTGAAGCAGGAGTCCTCCAGGTTGTGCATGCGCAGGAACTCAGCGCAGTGGATGACCTCCTGGATGTTTTCTCTGCTGAGTAACAGCTTAGCAGTGTAGGCGAACTGTAACAATGGACCAAACCCCCTGACAGTGACCTGCAAAAAGAGAGAGGGAAATCACCAGCGTTACCATCAGCTCTTGCTATCATCCCAAATCCTTCATCACGTGGTTAGAAAAACTAACAGATCTGGCATTCAGAAATAAATACTGCTCAGCACCAGGTTTTCTTCTGTCACAACAGCAATGATGCTACATGCAGGAACTAGCACTGCTCCCTTTGTGTTGCTCCTGTACATCACTGTACGGGTTGAACTGAGCACTATTTTTTCCAAGTATCTTGAAGACCTATGTCTTCAAGAACTAAGTCTCGATAAAAGACTGACAAAACTAGCCTGGACGCTGCTAAGTCTTACATGGATTTCACTTTTACTGTACTACAGCACCCAACCATGAAAGCACCAATTCAATTTTGATTCTTCTGCTCTGATCAAAAGTCCAACGAACAGTGGTTTCAAGCTTAAGATACCACCTAAATCCAAAAAGTGTTTTGGGAAGGAAACAGTACTACAGCAAAATTCAACAGAAAGCATATTTCTGCCTCTTTCAAAAGCAAACAATTTCCTTTTTTCTTCTCAATTTTTTGTAAGCCATTGCTGAAAACATGATAGGTAAGTACAGACTGCATAACTTTCCTCCATCCCATGGAGATTATTCCCCTCATGCTGTTCCTGGTTTTAGTGAGCCTGAGGTACACCTAACAGAAATTAATATTTATAGTTCAAATGAATGAAATTATTCTGAGTCTCGCCTCAGTACTTAATTTCCCGCCATTTTCTTTGTAGAAAGAGTAAAAACTGTTTTCAGGAGAGAGATCTCCAGTCAACTGCCCCAGATCTGACTTATGCACTGCTACTCGCCTTGTTTTCTTTCCATACCATCTATGTTTTACATTAATATACCATATATTAAAAATACACACTTCCCCGTCCTCATTTTTTTCAGTTGTATCTTTACATACAGCTATCAAATAAGTTGCCAAGCCACATGGTAAATTGTAGACATTGTCTATTTTTGACAAAAATACTTTGGCTGCCATTAACTTCTGTAAATTTTTTTTCCTCCCAGTGGGTAAAATGGAAATGGAAAAATTATTGTTCATGAAGCAGCAAGAGGCTGCTTCAGAACTACAACTCACCATCATGGATTAAGGTTTCTGTGCAAGAAAATTCAGTGCTTAGGCCACAAGGTTGAGATTTGGAAGACCACAACTCAATTCCCGTTGTACCTACCATCTACTACATGACCCTGGTAAGTCCCTTCAGTCTCAGTTCACTGAGACACTTTCTTGCCTTCCTTGCAAGTAGCACTCATTTATCAGAGTTCCCTGTGCTTTGCATAGCAGGCAAAGGCCTCTATATGGGATTCAGCAGAGCCAACACCTGCATGCCTGTGTGAGGTGGGGATGCACGGCCTCTAATCTCCTTCTGGATGCAAATATCCCTGGTAGGCATCCCCAGCTCAGTTTCTTCTTTCAAAACAAACAAGAAGAGGAAGCACTACTGTCGCTTTTNTTAGAAACTCCTGGTGAACTGTGAAGCCTTCTGCTTTTTTTTTTTTTTTTTTTTTTTGCAAAATACCCTTAAGACAGAAGGGGAACCTAGAAAGTAGGAGACCAGGTTCCTTCCCCAGGCTGTGAGGATTGAAACTCCCATTTCCCAGCTCCTCAGAAGGGTATATTTGTGATGGTATGGGATACCCTGAAGGTGAGTTGCTTTTTACTATTCTTCTAACTGAATTAATGCCACCAAGCAAAGAAGCTGCTCAAAAGACTGGTGAGCCATCATCAGGCCATGAATTTGCGAAGGTCTAATTCGCGACTAGAGTGTATCTGAGTGAATAATTTGGTTCATCTCAATGAGAAACCTATAAAGCCCTATACTGCCTCAGGACCAGTGGTAGGATTCACAGATTTTTATAGAAACCCCTGACTTCCAGAAACAAGCGTTTGTTATTCATAGATCTGTACGGATTATGTAGACAACTCAAGTGGTGCAGATTTTGATGGGGAGAAAAATATTTTAAAACATCTCTAAAATTGCTCCCAATAGCTATTCCATCCATAGTATTACTGCTCTATCTGCTATTTTAAGAAGCAGTGCATTTTCATGCACATACTTACACACACTTGCACATTCCTGTTTTACAATACGCCTCTGGTACAGAATTGCCAAGATTTACAGCTGGCTATTAAACCAATCTCTGCTTTATCAGTGTTACACTTTCTGCCTATTTGTTAGATTATCAGCTCACTAAAGGCCTATCTGCATTTTATCTATGCAGCATGATTAACAAAATTGCTCGGGAACTTAATGAGCTACTCGCAGGCTGATGGTAAGATCTTCAGTGTGGGGGCTTACACATTGCTGCATATCTTGTAAGCTCGGCAGCAGCGTAGGTCTGCAGGGACTCTGGAGCAGTGGTGTCACTTGGCCACTAGGTGGAATGGCTAGAAAGCAAATTAAAACATTTTTCCGTGCTGGGCCAGGGTTTTCACCTGCCTGCCAACCCAGCACAGGCACTCTGCACAGCCTCGGGCTGACTCATATAACCCCACAGCAAGGCTGTCTCCCACTCTGACACAAGCTTTTGCTCCAGGTAAATCACCACGATAACAAACAGCAGCAAGGCAGGTGTTAGAGCTGCTTAGCGCTGGATGTATCGGAAGCAGAGCGTGAGACTGTGCTGTGGGCTCCCCACGGTGCCCAGGAGATGCCTCACGTGAAGGATGATGAAAACTCCGAGCAAATGTGTGCTGTGACTTCCTTTGGAGATATTACCCAGTGACACAACCTTCGCTCTCACAATCTTCAGATCCAAAGGGGGAAAGTTTCTTTTCAAGCACCCGGTGCTTGTCACTGCCCTCAGGCAGAAATCTCTCTAGTGCCAATTCTTGAAACTGCACAAACAATAACTTTGGAAACAAACGGGTGCAAAGCTTGCTGCCAAGTGTGAAAGGCAGCGCAAGCTCTGTTGCCTGAAGCTGTCTAAATATTGATTCGGCTCCCGTGGCAGGTTCCCTGCCTCGGCCCCACCAGTTTTGGGACTGCCTGCATCTGATGCATTCTGGCAGGAAGGCTGGAATTGAGCCACTGGAGCGTGACTATGAACACTGCACATTGGGAAAGAAACGGCTTTGAAGCTGCATGTACTACTACCACCACACAGGCATTTCTCTAAGTAGAGATAGGGACAGCGTTTTAAAATTATTTGATCTGACTGATGCATCCCAGTGAAAAAAGTTAGTGAAAACAAGTTGATCTATGTTTGTAGAAGGAAAAAGATAATTTCTCTGCTATAACAGTGTTCAATTACATGTGAGAGAGACGTTTGTTGGATGGGTAAAACCCATGTCAGCAACAATCCCAGAGATTTTTTTCTCTACTGAAAGTAAGATGTCCAAGACTTGTTTGCTTTTAAACCTTATTTTCTGTGTAAATTAATGTATAAGCAGGCAGGTCAGTTTGTGGGAACCTCCACCGGGCACTGTGTCCAAACTCATATGCCAAGTCACTACTTCCCTGCCTTTAAACCCTTTGCCTTATTCCAATTTCCACCCATTTCTATTGTTTAAATGCAATTGACTGGCTACTTGAAAACCAGGCAGAGAAAATGTAAAGCATACATATAAAACAATGCTCACACAGAGAGAAAAGCAAGTTTCCTGGAGGCTAGACTTCTTTCCCTTATGTTTCAAAGCAGGGCATGAGAGGACTTCTCCTGTGTACTCGGAACATGCCATACAGCCCACCAAGACTAAGGATAAAGCACTTCGTTTGTCTTGCTTCTGTCCCCAGCTGGTTTTGTATGCATTAAAACCCATCCAGCACACAGAGGACACGGCCATATACCTGGCATACCTCCTTTCTCTACAGCAATCCAAGAGACCAAGTCCACGTGCAGCTCCTGCCTCTGCTGTGCTGCCACAGGTACACTGCGCTCAGTGTGCAGTAGGGAGGTCTGCGTCAATCCAGCCTTGTGGCGATAACAAGCCTGACCACTGTTAAGGGGAGAGGAAACAACTTCTCCCACCCTTTATCTGCCTCTTGTCTTTCAGACTGAGCTAGCTGAACTGGGGGACGTGTTTTGTATGGCCATGCCCTTGGGAGTGTGTGCTATTGAGGAACAGGCTGGAAACAATGCAGTGGTATGATCACCATCAAGAGATGTTAATCAGCATTAGCCATATTGAATTTACCAGCAACACACAGACAGCAGCCCTGCAGAAAATAAGCATGCAAAGTCTATTTTACTTCAGTTTGACATTGCTTTTCTCCTGACAGAGTCATGGAGAGTGTGATGCTCTGGTTAGTCCTAATTGATTTAAGTGACCAGACTTCCACTACTTCCTTTGGGAGATCATTGCCAGACTCTACTTAAAAACCTCCTTGTGAGGAAATATTTCCCTTATTTTCCTCCATCATCTCTCGTTATATTTCCTTGATGCATTCCGGGTAACGCTTTTTCCTTTTGGAGAAACAGTTGCATTGCCTTCCCTTTTTTGTTGGTCATTAATGAAAAACCGGCTAATTCAAGGAAAAGAATACTGATCACTTTTGGATGGGAGAATAAGGAGCTGAGAAGACAGTCAGCAATAAATGCTAGTAAAGAAGGCAGCATTATAGATTAAAATAGAGCATTTTTAGCAAAGCATTCTTCTAGTTCTGGGCTTGTACTATTCTAAAATTAGGAGGAGGGTTAGCTCGCTTCCACATTGGGAACACCATCTTTCTGTAAGGGACTTCTAGGTCAGAAATTCTATTTTAAACGTAGCTGTACACACACAGGCACCATGGGAGACGCAGCACCATGGGTGAACTCGCTCTGGATGCCCGTTGCCCTCCACGAGGGCTGATCAGGCATGTCACAGGGGCCTCTCTGCTGCTCTGAACACACGGGACGTGGCCTCAGAGCACACACAGAGGGCTGACATTTCTGTGGATGGGCCGGACTCACTGTGCACAGCAGAGTTCATCAGTGCACGCTCATTAGCGAGCTGCCCAGACTTCCAGATGTCTCAAAATCCCAGACAAATAGACAAAATGCTCCAATTCTGCACAGACAGTATTTCTTATGGGGGGTGGGAGGGAAGGTCATTTCCAAAGGAAACATGGCTGTCTGGTAACCCCACTTGGAATGGCATCTGTATGAAAAGCTGCATCTGGAGCAGGGAAGGTCAACCCCTGCAAAATGCCAGCAAAGTCTGACTTCAATTTAAAGAGGGTAAAAGTGATTAAGGGCAAGAAAAGATCGCTATAAACATGTAGGAATGTAAAACTTGGCAAGTATCTCAAAATGGAGCAAGGGAATGTTTACAGTAATCTGATGCAAACTAACATCAAGAACAGAGAAGAACTGTCTAGTTTGCTATGGGGCGCTATTGGCATTTGCAGCAAAAAGAAATTAAAATGTAGGGATTTTTTCCCTGACTTTTAACCTAACAGTCAATTCTGAGAAATCTTGGAAGGCTTTCCAGGGAAGATGATGGATACTTTATGTCTGAATACTGCAAAGGAAAACTAACAAAGTGCAACCTTGTTCTGAAGAGCTGGGCTTTAGTAGACTTTTCCAGGGCTAATTTCTGTGTTAATGAGGGCACAGTGCCAATGATGTGCTAGAAAAGAGGCATGAAGTTCAACAGCAAATGCACATGCAATTGTTCCTCTCCAAATAAAGCATACCTGGGGCACATGCAAAGAGCAAGCTCATTGATGGTGGAGTGAGAGGGCAGAGCCCTCTCCTCCCCTCCAGGGATACAATGAAATCTGCAGAACATCAGTTGCTAAATCCTCCTGAATTTGGGGTAATTTAGGTGGCGAGATCTTCAGACCCACTGAGAATGCACAGGTTCTCACAGAACAGCACAGGCACATGTTATCATCTTTACGCATTTGAGCGTAAACACACTTGCTAAAACTCAATAGGAGCACTGATAGGTTTGTTGTGAAGTATGCAAGCTGTTTTTAGGTTAGTGGTTTATATTTTTAGTACTTTGATTTTCAGGTTAAATTCATCATCAGGTACCTAAGAACCGTTAGAAACCCCTCATCTCTAATTTCCAATCATTGATTCAATTAAGCCATTTCGTGGGGAAGGAGGAAAGGAAGATTGGATCAAACCTCACATGCTGAATATCAAATATCAAACTAAGTATTATTTAAAACAACTGGATAGAAATATAGCAGAAATGTAACTGTTTCTTGCAGAACACCAAATGAATCAGGTATTTGCATACTGTGTCATAGCAGGGCTACTGTGGTACCTGTTTTACTGGCCTTTCAGCATTGCTACTGCAGTCTAAAGGCACGTGCAGAGCTTTTTAATCCATCTCAGCCCTGACATTGTCTAATATGCCCAAGCATGTGGCCAACAAACCACCAACTTCTCCCTCAGCCAGCGGGTTCCCAGCACTACAAGTTATATAATCAAACACATGCTAGAAAAATACGAGATAAGATTAGTGACAATTAACTGCTGCTATTTTTTTTTCCACAGCCTGAAGAAGGTCTCTGGGATTAAATATTAACTCTAATCTTATTTGCTAAAATTAGCACACAGTGTATTCTTTTTCTTCTACAGCCAATTGCAAGTATAGCACAGAAGTTATTTTCAGAGAGTAATCTGATAACCAAAATCAGTCACCAAAGCTGTTATTCCATTAAGAATTAAGAGACTTCCTGGTTATTTACATAGTTATTTTTACCTGGGATGGTGAAGCCTGGCTTTTTCCTAGCTTGAGCTTATTTGGTTTTGGAAAACTCTCTGAAAGATTTAAGTATATTACTAGGCTGAAACAGGTCAGTCACATGCGCAAAACCATCAGTGTTAAGACATCACAGTTTGTTCCCACATATGCACACAGGCAGGAATTGTTTTGAAACCATGATCCTTTTACATAAGGTGGTAACACGCAGGAGGCAGGAAAAAATCAGAAGAGATGATAAACAGAAGAGTACTTTTGTAAAGCAATGCCACACCAGTATTTCACTGTATATCCCCTCTTTAATTTACCAGCATTTAAATGTTCTCTCACCAGCAGCTTGCAGATCTAGTTCCCTTATTTATTTGCTCATAAGGCTGTGGAGCTCCTAAAATGAGTGATCGCTCTTTAAAAATTCCACTTGGGTGAGAAGCATCAGATGCTGGTGTTTGTATTATGTAAGTTTTTAAACAACTATGGAATGTAAAAGTAACTGATGGAGAAGACCAACAAAGAGAGGTCTCTCTTTTCACTCTAAAAACATTTTTTAAAATAAGTAGATATCCAGCCAGCCCCAGTTTAACATTTTTCCTCTTCTGGTAGTGCATACAAATTTTGTGCATAAGAGTAACTTGAAGTCCAAGTGACAGTGTGGCCTCTCTCACATTGCATCAGATTGCAGGGGTGGGAGGCCACCATCCCATCACCAGGCATTTCCTGGACACAAATGCACACCAGGGGAGCAGAGAAACTGGACACACAGGTCCCTTCTTCACACAGGGCACCAATTAATGTGGGAATCGGCCCCTGGATGCCTTTGGGTACTCCCCAGCCATGGGAGACCCTTTTTATCTCAGTTCTGTGTCAGGAAGAAGATTCCAGATGCTCATTATGCTCTCAATCTTCTTGTTTATTAATACATTATCAGAAAACCTGGCACCGTCCTAACTGGACGCAGTGCTCAGGGAAACCCACCACCAAAATAGCCCCAAGCGCGCTGTTTCAAGGTCTTTAATAATCACTTTTGTCCAATTAACACTAGAAACATATATAATTTTTTCTTTCTTTACCAATTACTATTTCTCATCCATCTACGTAACTAAAAACTATGGCAGATTTTAGCCAATCACCTTTGTGCTACCAACACTGTAGGACATGGAGTACATGAAGAAAAAAAAGCACTATGAGATGACACTTGTTCCCTCCATCTTGACTCCATGTTAACTCCCTAAAACCTAAGTTTCTCACCCTAGTGACACACTACACTAATTTCTATTATCTATCTTACTCTTTTATAGAGTTTGGATTATCCAGGAGTTTATGGAAGCTCTTCTCCATGGATAAGGGTCAAAGTTAGTGTTTTCCTGGGGGTCAGGATCCTCCAGAGCAGTCAGAGAGGTACTCTCTTTGCCCTGAGTTCCTACATCAGGCCCATTATCTAACCATAAATTTCAAAAGTCCCCCTGGAAAAACTGCCATCTACAAGGCCACACCCTGAGTGGTCCAATGGGTATCCTGACATCTTTCCAGTGCATCCTGCACAACAGCCTCTTGAGGCTGTCAGACTGAGAGTTTCAAGAAGATGCTTAGCTGCCCTTAGTGGTACTTTTACAGAAGACGCCACACTGGAAGTGCTTGTCCAACTTCCAATTTTGTGCTTTCAAAAGAAAAAGCCCTTCAAGTGTCCCACTCAGCCCTCCTCCCTGAAATCCCAGCTGCTGGCCAGACAACAACTTTACACTAGAAGCCCTGACTGTGTGTGGGGGAGTAGAGGGAAACCAAGTGACTTCTCATTCTCCTCTCTCTGGCATAATGAATGCATCCAGGGGCAGCACGAGCACTTCAAAGAGCCTCCTCCCTCGGCACCCAGAAGGGAAGGAGAGACCAACATCCCTCAGTGCCCACAGAGCATTCCAACATGGCAGGTGTGACCGCAGGAGGCGAGATGGGAGGAACGAGAAGCCATTCACGCCAGACTCGCCTGGAGGATGGGAAGCAATAATCGCAAACTGTGTCCACTGTTCCGTGAGAAGTGCGTCAGCGCTGACGGAGGGGCAAGTGGCTTGGAATTGATTGCCAAGCGCAAAGATGGCGTAAACAGCCACTGGATCGATGACCATGTTATTGGCTATGTCAGCATTCGACCACACATGACTCACGGGTGGAGTGTGAGAGTTGAGGCACCCACATACTTAGGTTTGTCTGAATCAAATTCACTCTGGCAATGGCCCCCAGCTTTGAAGCATTCTCAAAAACCCCAGGCCTTAAGTCTGGGGCCAATTAAGTCAGAGGAACCAAAGGGGAAGAGAGAATCAGAAGATGTCTAGGAAATTTAAAAAAATAACCTAGAGTGTAGTAAAAGTAAAAATAATCTCTGATCCAACTGCAGCGCTTATTTTTATCCACAAATGCTACTTTTATTTCCTCTCGGAGTTACTGAAGCCAAATTGAAATTCTTTCAACCTTTCAAAAGTGAGACTGGTTTCAAATCAAAGCAAAGAATTTACTTTTGGAAATGGTGACAGTATCCCAGCACATTTTCCACATCTCTGAAAATTCTGAGGAAAAAGAAATTTATTGGATTTGCCAAACCTTTCAGAAAATACACTGTTTATTGAAAAGGAAGGTAGCAATCCTAGGTATAAGCCTCAATACTTTGCTGAGGACACATCTCAGTGCAGGAAACAGCAGGTATCTTACCAAAGATCAATAACTACACCTGGAAAACTGAAAGCCTATAGGATAGGAAGATGCAGTGCTTTTCCACAGCAGGGAGGCTCTGCCTGCGTCACATTTACTCTAAACATTGGTCACTGCCAGATGTACCCTATGGGCAGCCCTAGGGTTTACCATTCACAGCAGTCTTCTGCACAAAAAGGGACATTTGCCTGCATGGCTGGTCCTCTGAGCCCCCAAGAAACTCAGTCATGAGAAGCTGTGCAGCTCAGGGAGGCAGGTCTGTGCTGCACCTCCCTCTGCCACCTACAGCAGCACAACACCTTAGGCAAAACAGCTCTTGGACTGGAGGGGGAAACTTCTTAAACCCCCACAAGCAAACCTGCCACAACACCTGCCAGAGCCCTTATTCTAAAACCTCACTCAGTAACCTGCTCTGAAGTAAAAGAACTATTTTTTTCCCCTAACTAATTTTATGGCTTGGGGTATGTTGTTGATGTCAGTGGTTGTCCACGGCATAACAAGAACACAGAAAATTCCAAGTCATGGCCAAGAGAATACCTTCAGGCAAGCCTAGGTGAGAAGGCTTTGGGAAGAGAACCTTGGGGTTGCTAATGTGAGACTCTGAGTGAAGGTGTTAAAAAGAGAATTAGAGATAAGGATGTTTCAAAGAACCGTCTCCCTAAAGGGAAAACATGGCCACAACATTACTCAATCAACAAAGCACACGTAAAAAACAGTGGCACTAATGAGCAATTTAAATACTCAGGCATAAACTAGAAGAGAAAGCAAAGGGAAACATGGCTGTGATATCTGTGTGTTTCAAATATTTGTGTGTTTTCCAATGCAATCTGCATCTTAAGAAACCTGGAACACAGTAACAAAGGACGACACAAGAAGGTGGCTCAGCAGAAATGCTGCCTTCGCTCCCTGGGTGCCTGTGCAAGCCATACTGAAACCAGTGGGGAAGAAACAAGCAGAAGTGAACAGATTTTAACCGAAAAGCATCATCAGAATTAAAGTGCAACCGTAATTTAAAATTAAAATTAGTCCCACATTTTTGCAAAAGGAAAATTAAACTGACCCCAAGATTAAAAAAGAAAGAAAAACAAGAGGAAGTGTTAGCAGTAAGAGGGGGGTGAGGAAGGAGTGGGAAAGCTTTCACAGAATATAAATTGTGAGAGAGGAGTCTGTGAAAGATCTGTTTAAGTGCATAACATGAGCCAAAGTGGGTAGAAAAAGGGAAAACAAAAGCAGTTTCAGAACTTTTAGAATAAAGAAAGAATCCTAGAAGCCTCCAAATTACATCAGGAAATACCAAAACAGGCAGAAAATGAAGATGTGTGTAGCAATTTGCTAATTCAGAGGATGCTTAGAGCAGTGGTTCAGAGTTTCCAAAGCTATAACTGATATACAAGTAAGCACAACACCAAAAAATTACCAAGACTTGTAAATTCCCCAATACTCCTCTTTCCGTGGCACGGCAGAATGTATTTTATGCACGCGAACTATGTAATAGTGTACTAAATACACAGCACATTAAATACACTGTAATTACTTTATAAAAACAAGGAGCACTTCACAGCAAGCCACCTCACTACAAGCCCTACTATAATACTCCATGCAGTGTAGGAGAGGAAGAAGCAGGCTCTGTCAGATATGATTTAAAAACCCGCAAGGTTGCACTCTGAGGAAGAGCACTAACTCAGAAGACAAAGGAGCTGGAGGAGAAGCAGGCTCAGGAGACAGGGCTGGGCAACATCCGAAGCGACTCGCGGATGCTCCATCGTGGTTGCCAAGGGGCTGACGACACCCATGCTTCTGGCACTGCCTGTCACCGTGTGCTGGCACAGCACAGCAGATAAAATCACTGGCACACTCACACTGGGGCAGCAGACAGTGCTGCCCAGCAAATACCGTAACATTTTAAATCCAGAGACGCTCTTGCTGGGCCGTGGATGGAAATGAATGTAAAAGGCTTTACTATTGCACTTCATGAGGAAACCAAGCAATTATAGCTATTAGTTAATAGGCTTAAACTTAGGTAGGTTGAAACCCTGTAAAAGTGACCCAGCTTCTTACAAAGATCCTATTTTTAAAAGAAAACCTGTCAAATGCTCCATTTGTTCCAGTTTTCCTTCTCCTCCCCTGCCTTGCCATTTGATTTCTGGTCTTTGGATGTGCAGTTCTTCTGCCATCACCTTGTTTTTGTTCCTGCATGGCTACAACAGATCTGAGGATTACAGTGGCTTTTGTTCCACTGCTTGGTGTTCACATTTCATCAATGACATCTGCTCAGCTCAGCAATGCAGGTTTGCGAGGAGAACCAGCCACTGCTGAGCTGGCATAGTTGGTTCCCTCCCATCCTCCTCAAGGAGCAGTTAACTATTCTCTCGGTGGCCCAAAAGGTTAACTAGGCTCTGTAAATCCCACCAAAAAAAAAACCAAACCAAAACAGTAGGCATTTGTCTTCTTACTGAGATTTCATGTCTGCCATGAGTAAAAGATAACTGGCTCTTTTGGTCCCTAAAGGAGTGCAGGCTTAACAGGAGTGACCCAGAGTAAAGAGGTCAAAGACAGGGAAAGACTGGAAGGTTGGGCAACAGCATTCCAGTGCAGCCACAACCTTGTGCCCGGCTCTGGGCTGTCCCCAAGGAGATTACTTCCCCCTTTCTGCTTCATACATGATATTTTTAAGATTTACTCAGAAACCAAGGGGTAGAAAATGGCAGTACCCTAGAAGCCCCAGAAAGACTCTCCACAGAGAAAAATTATGGCATTTCCAACTTGACTTCCTCAGAGGGTGGAAGGTGGGACTTGACAGCTATTTATGTGTATGTGTGTGTGTGTGTGTGTGTGTGTGTGACTACATATGCTCACGTGCACCCACGCATGCTAGTGTAAGAAAGTGACTAGATAACGTGAATGTGTGTGAAAGGGATTGAATTAGCCCCATCTGCTCCGAAAAGATCATTTTTTCCTTGGATTTCTATTACCATCGTATCATTGCCACACTGGAGTGATTCTAAAAGGCTACAGCTCTGGCAGCCAGCATCATTACAGCTGCTCAGATTATTAACAGCATAAATAAACTCTCAGAGACACTACTAAGAAAATATTAACTACAATTATCACTGTCTGATAAAATAACGAACAGCAAAGTGTTACTCTGCTGCTTCACTCACCAGTGTGTATTTATGTGTGCTGTGAGCAATGAAAACCAGTTTATGTGCATACTGAAGCACTCTGGAATTGGTTCTTGCTACTTTATTTTGTTTTACTTATATTTTTCTAAAGATCAAGCAGCACAGGCTGAAGCTCTGTATTCGCAGAATTCAGTGTACCCCGCCTCCTCTCCCGCTGTATATAATCCCATTAATTCCAAGTGAACAGAAAGCCATGCCTGTAGCCATGCACACGTCTGTTGGAGGAGGGAGACGGGCAACGTGCAAGCTACCAGCTGCAACTCTCAAACCTCTTGATGGATTTTTACTCTTGGGCCCTGCTGGTTTTTTCTTTAGATGAGGAGCAAGGGCTCACACAATGTCAGTGCCATGTTTGCTGCATGGATACTCCTTGCCTTCATCTTTTCCACTGGCCTGCACCACTTTGGCTTTGTGAACTTCTTTTTCCTCCCATTCCTCAGTGATACTCGAGTCCTGTTCTTGAGTGCACTGGGGAGATCTGGCTTGGTTTCTAATTAATAGAAATTATTAATTCCCTAGAAGCACAGGGGAAAAAAGTGTGTAATCGCATAGAGAGCAGGACATGGGAGCAGGGGCCTCTTGTGCTGTGTCCCCAGGCTGGGCTCCAGTCCCAACAACACCGTCCTTAGCAGTCATCTGATCTTCTTCACTGTCTGTTGCTTGTTGGAGAAAGAAGCTGCTGGTCCTGAAACCACTGGGCCACACCAGGGTAGACGCGGTGTGGAACCTCTAGCCCTCAATACTCCAGCCTGGGGCAGATGGCTCTCACAGCCCCAGGGCAGGAGAGGCTGCCCTCCCCTGAATGGGAGCCTGTGGGTCAGTGCCCACCCTGCCCTCTGACACCCTCCATGTCTTCCCAGGAGAGAAGGGTGATGGTGACAGGGTGACACAGGAAGAACAGGCACGTTACCATCCTGAACACACACTGGGACCTTCCTGTCTGAGCATGGGAGGCTGGTCCAGGGTGAAAGCATCTGTCAGACTCCTAGGGAAAGGCCCACATCCCTGCCAGGTATAAAGGAAAATGATAAAGACACTGGAGATGGCAGCTGCAACTAAATGCATCTAGAAAGGAAGGCAAAAACACAATTCTGAGTGAGAGAAAAGAGAACGGGGCATTTTCTAAAACAGCTTCCCTCAATCTAAGCTGAAAAAATAATGCACTGTACTTTTAGTGTTTTTATCCCCCTGCCTTTTTTGATCGTTTCTGCAGCACCTCACACTCCCTGCCTGGTCTCTTTTTTTTTTCTCTCTGCAAGCCTTTTGTTCCACCAACCCCCACCCCAGTGCTTACTGCCAGTTTCCAGCAGCCATGGAGGGACCACCCTTCCATTTTGCACCCTGGGGCTCTCCTTGCCTGCATTGGTATGACAGTGACAGATGAAGAAAAGTGGGGTGCAGAGGCAGGAAGAAACATCATTTTCGAGTGTCTCCCTCTGCCAGCTGTGAGGGAAGGACAGCAAGGAGGAGGTGACCTTCTCCCTCCATAGAAATCACTGTGAAAAGGAACCTCCGCTCCTGGGAGGGGAAGAGTCGAGCCACAGTCCTCCTCACTATTTTCCCTCCAGCATCCTCCCTCTCTTCACTCTCAGCAATTGGCCTCTTCTGGCCACTGAAGCAGGTTAGCTGTGGCTTGCCCTGAATAAGTGACCTACATTAATTTTTCCTCTGTAATTAAAGTTGTCTTCTACAAAACAATTTGTAAGAACTTTGGGAAAGAAAACAATGTATTGTTCCATACATGTTTTCAAATAAAAAAACTGTTCTCTTCAAATGATCTTTGACCCCTAAACAGCCTCTATAGAAGGTAAAACACAGAGAATAGTAAAAGATTCGTTGAAGAAGAACTGAAGTTCATTTTAAATCAGTGTACCATGTACAAATGCTGTCTTACAAATAGGATTATTTAATTTCAACCTTAGATCTGTCAAGTTCCATTACTTCAAATGGAGCCTGTCATTTCTTGACTTCATTATAAATCAGGATTATATTACAATTTATGTAAGGTAAAGTCTGCTTCCACAGGAGATGGTGAAAAAAAAAAATTACACAGCAGTCAGTAAATAGAGCAAAGTCACTGCACCGTTCTTGAAAGGCAAAAAGTCATCTTGCTAAATGAGGGTCCAAGCTGTCCTGTACCAAGACTGTTCCTAATAAATAAAAGACCTCTGGGAAAAGTGCTGAGCATACGCTGGATCTATTTTCAGCTTGCATCAGCAGCTGCTGCCCCTGGGATCGCATCTTTGCTCATACCCTACACCATATGTAATCACTCCAGTGCTGCAACCAGTAAGATAATGAAAGAGCATGGCATAAATCTATACTTGAGTGGAATGCTAAATGAGAAAAATAATACAAAAAAGGGGGAAATAAACCACATTTTCAAGTCATTAGGAAGAAAGACTTTGACATATGAAGTGTTGCAACCATTAATAGCACTTATCATATAGAGTGGAGACAAAGAGACAAATTAATCAAACTGACAGAATTGGGACATTTTATGCTAATGCAGGCTCCTGGGTTTTCGTTTGTATTCCTCTGTGTCTGGAAAACTGATACCATTACAGGGCAGGAAATTGCATGAATAACATGCAACAGATCATAAAAATTCGCACACCAAGTGCAGAAACACTGCCAAAAGCACTGTAAAAACAAGGCTAGAGACCTCAACAGAGGAGCTCCCAACAGCTAATGAATGCAAATAAGTACAGGAATATTTCCCATCCATGCATAACAATGAGACATAGGCTGTGACTCCAGAGTCTCCAATAGTGGAGGTAAAATAAAGCCTGGAGAGCAAACATGCAGATAGCTAGGGGGGAACTGCTGGCCAAGCCAGGGTCTGAATGTGTTTGCAGTATTGCAGCCAGCAGTTTAAAGGCACTGGGGAACTGGCACAGCCAAGTGTTGCCTCTGTCTGAAAGCACCGCTGCGATGTTAGATTTAATTTAATGTTTCAGGTACAAGAGACAGAGAAGGAGGATGTATGAGGAAACAGAACAGTCATGAAACAGCACATACTCACACAAACAAAAAAAACCCCTGCCCCTGTGCAAATGCACTGCACACTGTAAAACCCCCACAGATAAAGACATTTAAAATGCTAGTTCGAGAAATACAGAATATGCTTGCTGTCCAAAGTCACAGCCATGTTGTAAGAGGCAGGAAATGGTAAGAACTACAGGAATGCTGGGCAGGGCATGGTGTAATGTAGGATCTTGCCAAGGTTCCTTCATTTGCTGTAGAGGCTTCTCAAGGACCTTTAAAAACCCCAGGCAAAACAGAGCACTGCTGAAGTGCAGAGAACTCATCAGCCACATAAACTCTAAAGGACAAATGCTTTCACTTGACAGGCAGCCATGGCATTTCTCATTGTTGTTTTCTAAAAAAGTGATGTTTCCCCTTTGTACGGCAGCTACCACACAAACCTAAAGCAAGGAACAACTCTGAGGGGGTAAAAGGAGTAAAGCTGATACCTTTTGGAGCTGAGTCATTTCCAGCATGGCTCTCACCTTCCCCAGAATAGAATGATATGCAGCTGATAGGATTGAGCAAGAGCATTTACGTGCCAGTACTATGTGCATAAAGAGGGTGTGGAAATGCCAGCCTGCCCAGGAGTTCCTGCTTTCCCAAGTTCTTTCCACATTTGGCGCTGGACAACCCCATATTCAGAGGTGGCAGGGCAGCAGCTGGTTCACCTCAGCAGTGGTGGGCACAGGGAGCACACAGGACAGAGCCTAGCTCTCCATCACTCTCAGCAGATCACTGTAGTGGTTTTACAGAGTTTTAGCCACGTGAATAGGGTTTATCCTCAAAACCCCTTATGTTCCTTTGATCACTACTGAAGTCCCAACAGGGTACTAGGCATTGTACCAAAAAAAGGGCATGCATACACCAAAGCAAGCCAGTCCAAAAGCTTTCTGAGGACAATGACAGAGTAACCTTCGTTCTAATGGGAGAAATCAGAAACAGGCATTCATCTTGTAAATATACACCCATCTGACAGATGGACAAGAGTTGCAATCTGCAAACGAAATTACTTTCTCCCTTAAATGTATAAAAAAAAAGAAGATAGCATAGACAACTAATTACAGAAAGACCTCATGAAAACCTTGTCTTTAAGAAAAGAGTAGTATTGGAAGGAAAACAAATTGATCAAGTAGTTACAACCATTTCGATTTCTTCTGATTTTTACAATAGCAAAGACACCTTTGGAGTTTCTTGAGAACACATATGACACCTGACCTTTTCCTTTACTCAAATCAGAGCAGTTTGGGAAAAGAAAAGCCTAGATATGAGTAAAATATCCATTCCTGAAAGAGAATATTTAGAGGCCTTTAGTACCACCTTATCATTCAACCAAGAGGCTGAAAGCACAAGTGACAAGAAATGACCATAACTTCTCACAGCCTTTTAGCTAAGCAATTCCTCAGCAGAAAAGCAGTTACAAAACCAGACTGTAACTTGGTCAAATAATTCAGATTAAAACTATATCTGAGACCTAAGATGAGAGTGCAAGAGCAGATGAGGCAAACAGTCTGGTTCTCTGAGGCTGGGATTGAACTGAAACCCCCTGAAGAGCAGTTTATGTGCGCAGTATCTGTCTGCCCTTCAGAGCTGCTTGCAGAGGTCCAGCACAGCAGCTCCTGCTAGGATCACCATGGCTGTGTACCACCAGCTGAAGCCAAAGACCAGAAACGTAAGCAAATGCTTGCCTCTGACAATTTACTTGGGTATGCCCTCTCAACTGAGTTTTCCATTTGGAGAGTTCATGCACAATAGTGAAACAAAATCTGTAAGGGAAGGATTAGGCTCATCTTTGAAAAGGAAGCAAAATGAAACCAAGCCTGAGGTAGCCCTTACTGGGTGCTCTTCTCAGTCCTCCAACTGCAAGATACACTGAAGACAAGGAAAAAAAGTAAGGGAAGTTAGGGATTTAAAGGCTTCTGCCACTACTGAATGCAATTATTTCTGCTTTTTTAATGCAATGATGACTTTTTGTAAATGTGAACAAATTTCTTTGTAGAATGCCCCAGTGCTTATATATCTCAGGGACATCTCATTCTTCACTTCCTTGGACAGTGGTATAGATATTGTGTGACCTCAATGGCTACTGGTTATATAAACTGGGCAAAAATTACGAGGATTAATGGCTCTTACAAAAGACAGGCAATTCTCCATTTTTTGTGCCTTGCATTTGACAAATCAATTCCAACATCTAAAACATAACCATTAAAATGTGGTTTGATATGTTCAGTCTCCTGAAAACTAGCAAATTCAAGGAATAGACAGAAACTTCTTGATCTGGCTTTATTTCCAAACAAAAGTGCCATATGCAGAAAGCCATCCATGGTACAAGAAAATCTGCAGTCAGACTAAAATAAGGTTAAAAAATAGTTGAATTCGACAGGCAGACTGAACGGCTGCAGACCTATCCACCTCAAGTCCAGCTTCCCCTTCCAGAAACAGAAATAAGCACTAGTCCTCTATGGAGATCAGAAGGGAAGTGTTCAGGTTTTGTCTCTCCACAGCTTTTTCCTGTCTTGAAAGGTTACTGGCTCCAACATTGTCCTTTGAAGGAAACAGGAAACAACTCAAACTTATTCAGTTTTTACGTGACCAGGAATCCTCTGACAGGCAAATTTTCTCTGCAGGCTGCCAGTGTATCTGGGAAGAGAGGTGGCTAGGCATTTTGTATTACTGCTGTATGGTCAGAGATGGAAAGACATTTTGCTTTCAGAGTTCTTTAAGACTTGTTTCTTATTAGCTGCAGGCCCTTGAGACAGAGAACCACAGGTCTGAATTTCAGAAGTAAGTGAAAACCCAAGACATTTCTCAGAAGCAAAAATATTCTTTACATAGTCAGAAGTATAGTCTCAAGCTCCTAGATCACAGTCTCAAAAATCCAGGACCACTTGATCAGAAGTATTTTTCCCAGAAACTAAGAACTGTACTGGCAAAGTTTGAATGGACAATCCTATTTTTTTTTTTTTTTTTTAAATCTACTTTCTAAACCTTGAAACATTAACACAGACTGCACTCCCATCCATTCTGGGAACATAAAGAAGAGGTATATGCAGAGATAAAGGAATTTGATCCTATCACAACTCAAAGCAAGCAAATTTCAAGCAGAGTATTACCCTGTGTTTGAAGTAGATACCCACATGTCCTTGAACTATTAGCCCTGTTCAGGTCCCTTTCTGGGCCAACTAATTTATTCAGATGGTCTCCTTTCTCTTTTACTACCCCCATAAACCCACCTCAGCCCTGTCTTTGGGACATACATCTGACACTGCAGGAACAGAAGGAAGCACTGAGAATACAACAGCACCCATGAATCCATCCTGGCTCACACTTGCCAAATCTTTCTGCTATCCTTACAGTAAGTCTGTACACTTCCATTTCTCTGAAGCATTGCTCTGAAATGATGAGCAGCTGCTGCAGGGAATGATGCGGACCAGGTGCAATATATACTCAACTAAATATGGTTTCTTTCAATACTAAAAGAAAGATGGCCCGTTTCTGATGTCCTGAAAACCTATAGCTTCCATTTGCCAAGAATAGTTAGCTCTCTTTGGAAGAGGTTAAGTCTCACTAGGAACCCGCTTGCCTGTTGTTTAGGATATATGGGATGGTCTGCAACTGCTGTCACTTAAGCAACATTTCCTAATTAAGCATCCACAAAGTGCCCCAGTCTCCTGGTGAGGGACAAGAAGCCTGTAGCAATTCACAGGCTCATTCTCATCAGCTCCATGCCTCCAAATCTACTTTCCTCTTGGATGTGGTAGTTTCAGCAATTGTTGTCAATAGCAGTGCACCAGGAGTGTCAGGACCTCAGGAGTGATGCAAGAACAGGCAGAGGACACAGAACTGATCCCATCTGCCACTCAGGACCAATCACCCAGATAAGGTGAGCAACTCCAGCCTATCCTGATCATCCTGAAAAATGTTGCAGCTAGTCCAACAAGCTCCTCAGTGCCTTATAGAGAGGGAAGAAAATGAGACTGAAACTGGCTAAGGACTGATAAGCTGGCACCTCTGGGTCAGGTATGTGGGCTGGTCTGGGAACAGTAGCTGAGCCAGCTGTGGGTCAGTCTGTTCACCTACATGTGAGGTAATGTGAACCAGAGCATTTAGAGAGAGGTAAACACTGCTGAGTGGTTCACACAAGGTGATTTAATCATCACTGACCTGATGCACAGACCTGTGCTGTAATTCCCATCTGATGCATCAACTTCCACTCCAGCATGTGCAGAGAGGTGATGACAGTATTTTATTTGGTCACAAGAGACCTCAGAAATCTACTGCTGAAGGTTTTATATTACCATTATTTAACTTCAGAGCTGATACCTCTCAATTCCAGCTGTTTGGTGACACTCCGTTTATATTTTGGTTTTACTGAAAGTTTTAGTATTGCCATTTTCTGCCATTCTCAGCTCAGGTATGGTTACACTGACTGTGGACCCCCAGCAAGGAGCAGGATACCATTTCAATTGCAAGTGAACTTTCTCCACAATGTCTTTTAAAGGCTTAAGAAAAAAAAATGGAAAAAAAAAAGAAAAAAGAAATATTTCTACTACTTTTGTGTGCAGGGAAACAGGAAACAGACACTTACAGTTAAATGCACACTTTGATGCCATCGACTCTTAGAAGGTCAGATTAAACAAAGAGAGAGGCAGAAAGGTTGACTAGCAAATCTGATCTATCTTCTTTTAGGAAATCAAATTCCACTGAACTACACCTGGACTGAGCACCAAATTTCTAAAAGGGNATATATATGTATCCTCTGATACATATATAATTGAAGAATTTGTTGCTAAAAACCCATGCCAAATTTCTCAGTTTATTTTAATCTGGCTTCAAAACAATTGCCAGTGGCTCTCTTGATATCTTTCCCCAGTAATTTACAATGTACTTCCTAGAGAGATTCCTGATACTTTCTTTACATTTAAGTCTTTAAACAACCACACAAGCCTCCTCTCAAGTGCTTTCAGAGAAATTAAAACTCACTTTTTTAAACAAACCAAGCCTGGGCTAGATCTGTAGTTTGACCAGCTCCAGCTGTTGCTATTTATTCATTTTATTAAAGTAAATAAAGTGCTCATGGACAAAGATTTTAGTAGTCTTAGACTGCACTGGGACTCAGAGTTGTTTGCTGGCTATCTCTTGTCAAAATGGGACAGATAAAAATTCATTACAGCATAAAAATCCTGGAATAAACCAGTCATTTTGCTCTTCTAAGTTTGCATCAAATTTAACAGAATGTTTGTGTCTACTTCTTCCTCTAAAAAAACCCAACCCTGTAAAATTTACCAAAAGCATCTCACTCTCCTAGTTCAATTCTACTGCCTTCTGCTCACCTAAAACCCATACTTCACTTCCAAATTGAAACACACTTCCTAGGCTTAATGTTTGTTGACTGTTGCAATGCATCATTTGAATACATAGCATATTCCACCCCATAACATTCTCAATTTCACTAGTAGCTGAGAAAAACAGTCAGTCTGACAATATTCACCAGGGAATTCTTGTCAGAAAGTGCTCTATGAAAATTAAAATCTTATTTTTTGGGGGTCTTGGGAACAAAACTTGGTACTGCAATCAGAAAGTACCTTACTGTGGGGTCTGATGTTGTGAAGCTGACAGGTGTCTTCACTGGACCTTACCTGTTTGTTTGGTCAAATGCCTAGCTTGTATTTCTGAATTCTAAAAGAGCAGATACCCGCCTTGAAGTCTTTAAAGAAACTGAAAAAGGATTTTTAGATAAGAGACAAAGCAGAAGTAAGAGAATTGTAAGTGGAGGGGGAGGAGAGGGAGAGATCTTTCAGTCTGCAGGGCCAGAGTGCTCAGAGCTGAGGCACAGTCATGGCTCAGCCATCTCATTTTCACTCATATATATTTGAACACAGCAAATAAAACCAAAAAACTAAAACAAACCCAAACATAACAAACAAAACCAACTCACCTCCTGTTACACATTCTTATTGCTTCTTCTCATGCCCTTAACATTGGACTTACTATTCAAGGTATCTTTTACATTTTAGATCATGTTTCTTATATTTGACCAAGAAAGTTTCCACACTATGAACTGCCTTTTCACTAGCAAGTGCAATTACAATCAGTCCACTTGAACAGTAATGGCAGACAGGAGTCTAAGGAAGACAACAAAACTGAGTACAGTTATTGAAATGGTGAATTTTCTTGTGTGCACTCATCTCCCTATCTGCTTCAACAGTACACTTTTATATGCCTACCTGAATAAATAAATTGTACAGCTACTGCCAAAGGGAGGGAAAGGAGCTATTGCAAGATTTTCTCTACTTAACATGCATGTATACACAACTTCTGTTTTGCTTTTTGAAGCCTAGTTCTCTCCACAACATAGATTTATTTTGCTTTTCTCCACCTAAAAAGATCAGAGAATGTTATGAATAGTAAGACAGCCCTCATCAGAAAATAATGGAAGTTACACTATGCAGAATGAAAAAGCATGTGGCTAGTTTTTCTTCATCAAACCTGAGGCATGAAAAATCAAGCAGTGCTGGAAGCTTTTGCAGTGATATATGGATGGAATTTCATATCACATCTTGAAGATCTCATTTCTGTTTCACTGCTCACCTGCTAGAAACAAAGTACATCGTTTGTGCATTTTACCAAGCTACATAAGCAACGCACATAAAACAACATCCAATTCTGTCTCTCCTGAATTAGTGTCCTGTTGTGTCAGACTGCGAAGAGTACCCAAATGCTCAGTTTTACTCTCACTACAGAGCTGCAGCCTCCAGTCAACCCTCTGTGTGGTCAGTGTAGGCACTGTGTGGCAGCAGGAAAAATAATCCATTCCCTGGGAGGATTTTAGAAAACCAAAAACCAAACCTTCTATCCATATGGACTGATTGAAGTGGCATTACTGAGGTAAGGTTGAAGCCTAAGTAAGTTTGAAACCTGATGGATATAACTCTATGCCACTACAAAAAAGCTCTGCAGATGAAGGGAATAATGGCTTTCAGGTTCTTGCCACCTCCCGAGCCAAAGCAGAAAATAATTCTGGCCAGTGCTGCAATCTGTGAGGAACATCAATGGCCAATACAGTCATGTAAAGAGAAAACCACATTACTGCTTTCCTTTCTTTAAAAGCTAACCTTAGGTACTCCTAATACATCTCCTGGGTGCCAATGAAAAAGGGTCTTTTGTTGTTCCCTACTGTGTTTTGTTGTTCCCTACTGTGTTAAACATCCATCCAGCTGGGAAAAAAACTTCTTGCCCTCTTGCTCCTCTTTTCCACATTTATCACCTCTTTCACTCTATGTTCCTGTACAGAGTGCTCCCAGCTAAGTCCCTACACTCTTCAAAGATATTATATTTATACATACAAAGAATACAAAGAAAGGGAAAAGACAAAGTAAGAGAACACTGTTTATTTCTAGAGAGATAAAAAGGAATAGTAAGTGCCTTCAGCCAGCAGGGTATATAATTGTTGACCTCCTGCATCCTGCCTTTGATTTTCTCCTCATCGCAATCATCTCTTGTTGGCTAATTCCCAGCATTTTTCCCTCAGGCTGGCAGGTTGGCATGGATGGTTAGCAGCTGCCAGTATTTCTCCTCCCTGTCAGCTACGAGCCATGCTAATGTTAGATGCCTGGCTCAGTCCCACCCAGAGTGCTGCTGCATGCCTTCGCCTTCCAACACACTCAGCTTTTGCCAACCTTGAATCCCAAATCCGAGGTCCTCTCCTGCCTTTCTCCCTGCAAACCGTGTGAGGGAGTTAACCCACGCCAACCGAAGAAGCAGAGGAAAAATTTCACAGGACTAGACACTGTGGGGAAAAGGCAGGTTTGCAGCAGTGAAGGAGAGAGAACATGGAAGAATTCAGCCTTTGGTGTGTGCTTACGTCTACTATGAACATTATTCTCTTTACAGCAAAGCTGTATGGACAAATCCCAGAACCTCATCCTGAAAGAGATGCTGCTTCCTTTTGCCCTTTGGAGGACTTCGACACCACAGATAGCTCAGTTTAACCCTTTTTGAAGTAAACATTCCCAGCAGATAGTTCACTGCACTAAAAAAGGTCACTACTCTGAAACAGATTCCAGAAATTCGAGGGCTGTGGGTAAAACTAACCAACCTACTGGAGAAGCAAGTTTCTAAAAGAACACAAAGGCTGCTTTCTATCAGACCAGTGCCAAAGAAGGCTTGGTCTGCTCTTTCTGTAGACCTTTGTTTAGCTTCATCTGAGATGAAAGCATTTGATGCTCTCATGGAGAGTGAAAGGTTTTTTCAAATGTAAGCCCCCAAATCAAATAAAATGCAAGCAAGGTTGAGAATCTCTATTTCTAACCTGTAGCAATCTAATGCCACTGAGTTTTACTTGTTGCTGTTTCTATTTCTATCTTTTCACCATTTAACTGAGCCCTCAGCTTCCAAAAACTGAGTGAATAAGGTGTTTGCACAGACGATGCTCCCCTGTCCAGCGCCCAGCTTTCAGCTTGCCCATGCAGACTTGCTGTGCACTTCCATTAGCAGAGTTAGGCAGGTAATAATAGCAAATAAAAAGCTCATTCGATGAAGCACTGGCTCCTTCTCAAGTAAAGCTGAGTACCACTACAGCATGAATGACTCAATCATCTACTCAAGAGCTATTACTTGCAGCGATGAAGCAATGTTAATTGGATAACGGCCTGCTGCCAGCTAATATTGGCATGACCTACAATACCCCTGGCTGACAGCCGTGTCTCTCTCCATCACACCTTTTTTTGTAATCTGGATGGGAAGTGGAAACCATTAAAAAAGCCTCGTAAGTGCCATTTAACTTCTTATCATAAATTAAAAACTTAATTAAGTGCCTTGTTAGAGGAAGGAAGACCAGTTTTTGTGATTAAATAAAACAAAACAACAGTTAGGGGTATGGAGTGAATAACCAACTTTACAGCTTCAAACTCAGTTCTTTAAAAGTACCAATTCTGGGCTGTGTTTTAACAGCACCTGCTAGAGGAAAACTGCATTAATTGCTGAAAAATACCCTGGGTAAAAGCAGGCAAGGTTCTAGTTGTTTGGCAAAACTGCAAATGAAGAAAACAGCACAAAAGTTAAGAGCTAATGGGACCCTCTTTTATTAACTGTAGGCAGCTGAAACTCTCCATTTCTCTAACTTGCTCTGAGGGCTGATAGTTCACATACCACATATGAGCCCTTGCTAATATGCAGCTGTTCCATGCAGCTTGTCTACACACTTAAAATATGTTGCCTTAACAAAAGGTGTGGTACAAAATCAAATTACTAAGGCCAGCACAAAAGGGTTTATGGAAACTCTTCAATCAGTGCAGAATTAGCTCCATACTGACTTTGTTTAAGTTGATTAAGGAAAGGTTTGAACGGAGGCACGTTAAGACATGCTTGAACTAACCTGAAATGTCTAACACAATGTTTTATAGTGGTTTAAAAGCCTCTAAATCCAACTAGTCCCAATTCCGTGTGTGCACAATGAGTCCCTACTGAAATGACTGGTGTGTTGTAAAGACTGCTCTCACTTCTAACTGGATATAAACAAGAAATGATGTGAAAAACATCTGTTCCCGGTTTAGCTAGACAACAGTTAACAATGTCTGGATGCCAGATTAACAAAATGACCCCAACATACTATGAAGTAAAAAAAGAAAGTCTGCAGTTTAGACTTCAGAGGCAGATTTACTACTTTGAATAATCAGAAATAAGTTATTTTCTTTGATGTTAAGCTTCCTCACACCAACATAACATGAATGTAAAAGCTTTATATATAAAGCTTTATTCATATCCAACATCAAACCTTTCAGAAATAATAATAACAACAATGTCCTTTCTCCACAACGTACTTGGGCAGTTTTCAAATTATGCTCATGTATGGTGTTTGTGTGGTTACCTTAAAAATAGCTCTGTGAATATATGAGCAACTGTCACCTTTGGAGAAGTTTTGAACGGTGAAGACTATATTTAAAAATTATTTTCAGTATCTGTTTTTCCATAATAATATACACCAACGTAAATTGTCTCTAAGCACGAACAAAGTAGTTGCTCAGGATATTCACTTCCAACTTTTGCTTGAAATTTCTCCACTGGAGGAATAACCCCCAATATGACAGAGTAAGTCAGTTTTCACAGACATCTTAAGAAATAACTCACTGCTGCCAGAGCTCTGCAGACCACAGCCTGAAAACAGTAGCCTTGGGAAGCGTCCTTAGCTTGTGAACCAAAGATGACCCTACTCTCTTCTTTAAATGTAATATAACTGAGAGGGTGTTTCCTCTGCTTTACCAGCTTTTAAAAACCAGGAGTGTTTCAGTTCCTCTTGCAGGGAGGTCTGATGCTGCTGGAGGCACTTCCCATATCTCTGCACAGGCACCTACCAAAGCTCCCAGCGCTGTGAAGCTGAGCAATGCCAGAAGCAGAGATGTGCATCTTAACCAAGGAGTATCTGAGAAATAGTGAGGTGCATCAGGCAGCTCTCCTCATCCCAAGTGACTAGCTTTTGTGAGGAAATTATTTAGCCCTCATACACAGATGTTCCAGTAAAGTAGCCACCAAGAAAACTAAGATTTAATGCATTTAGCAATTTGTATGCGGAAAACATCTGTACAAGTAAACATTGTCATTATCTCTTTTAATAAGCAAGAGAGTTGTTTTCCAGAATGAGAGAGTCAAAGCCCTGGTGCTCTGCTACTAATAGAAGCACGTAGCAAAGTAGCAGTGGTGCTCTTGGGTAAGGCATGACAATTTCAGAGTTCTTGGAAAAACCTTAAGAACTAGATTCACTACTTCTACAATTCTATGAGTTTCACTGGAGCTGTAAGAGCAGCCAGTGTAACCCTAAGTCACAAAGTGTTTTTGATCTTTCATTGACATATATTCTAAAATGTAAAACTCCAATACTTCATTCATTCACAAAGAATTCACTTTAACAGAAATAATTTATGGTTGAATGGGAGGATTTTTTTCTTAGACAGCATCTTATAGAAGACAGATAGAAAGGAAAACCTTTACATTTTAAATCCTAAATGCCATATTAACATAGGACTGCGTGACCAAGTGCAGGCACATCATTACCCCTCCACTGGCCTGCAGCTCAGCACCTCAGTGCTGCTGGAATTAGAAATCTTCTAATTTCCAATCTACTTTTAGTGAAATCAATGCTTGAGCCAGCAGTGCCTTTTAGCATTGAAGAGAAATTTCTCCTCTCAGCTGTTTCCTCTGCCTAACTAGAGCTTCAGCATGTCTCAGTTGTCACACCAGCAGTATGAACCTGCCATGGTTCTTTCTTCTCCTCCTTTAGGCCAGGCTCATTCTTCTGAATATCTCAGTTACTCTTCTACATGCCTGTTTGAATTTCAATTTCAATTACTTTTCTTTATGTAACAGGACCTGAATTATACACACAGGTTTCACTAAGGCTTCGTAGAAGAACACTGATAGTCTCCTGCCATTTCACACCTGTGCACCCTTTGTCACCTCTCTGCTCCTACCTTTGCTTTGTGGTGAGAAAGCCATGCGACACTGACTGAGACTTGATTCTTCCACTGGAAATTATTAGTGGACACTGCAGAATCAAAGTGTGCATCCTAGCGCATCCTCTGTGACATCTCCAAACTCCTATGCAAAATATCTGGGTTGAAGTGTCTTCATGAGTAATATTCAGTGTCAGAACTCTTGAAGTCACAGCCAGTGACCTACTTCTAATGCTCTCCAACTTGTGCTGTGGCAACATTACAACACTGCTGAAGTCTCTGGAGAACTAAACCAGAGGGGGAAAAATGATGTGTGACACTTTGGGACCTGTCATCATTTAGAAACACACCATGCCTCTTCAAGGGCATTAAGCAAATGATGGTGAAAAACCCTCCATATGCCAGAGCACCCTCCCACTGAGTGACTGCTGTACTGTGGCCTGGGTACATTGCCACTCTTCCCAGCTGGGGACATCGGGCAGGCAGCACCGAGGCAGCATCTGGCCATCAGGCATGCATCTCCCCTCTGTGGGCAACAAAGCCACCAGCACGCCCTACGGTAGCTGTGCTGTCACAGCTCTATGGCTGTGAGGAAATTACACTGGGGGTGGAAGCCAACCAGTGAGATTCTGTGATAAAATAAACTTTCCAGTGAGGTATGTGTTTTCCACGTCCCTGGGCTTCCTGCTGTGGGAACCACACTGCATGACAAAAGCTCTGCTTTCTGATAGACTGTGTTCATGGTTTCTTGGTGGAAAACATCGTTAAATCCCAAACTCTTTATGAGGGGAGCTGTGAGGAAGCCAGTCTGAATGAGGTGCAGGAGAGGGGAAAGAAGTGGAATAAAGATATGAGCTGCCAGAGAGGGGTGGACAGCAATGAAACTCCCAACAACATGACAGCTCAAATGATTTTTCAACAATAACCTGCCATGTAGCTGTCACATCACTCCTTTCAAATTTCCTGTCTAGAAGAGCAGAGGAATATCCTAATACTGCCCTGAATGAGGCTATGGTAATGAAATGTTTGGATACAATTCCTTCAGCAGCAGCGACAAAGGAGAAGCATCCTAAAGCTTTGCCTCCATCCTAAGGATGAACATGTCCATCCTTCGGCGATTTGCAACCCACCCAAAGAAAGAAAGTACATCCTGAGCTGTGCTGGGCAGCCACTGACACCTGTGCCACCCTCCCTTTGGCCACCCCAGCAGACCAGAAAGGTTTTTCTCACCACGCGGGAGGAAGGGGCGCGGTGCTACGGTGGGGACACGGTGACATACTGTACCTCCTCCGGCAGGCTGACCACCAGGTCATTTTCCGTCTGCCCAACCAAGGCCTGCAAGAAGTACTCGCTGCAGGCAGCCAGCACAGCCCGGTGGGCGCGGAACTCCTTCCCCTCCACGATCAGCGTCACGTCACAGAGAATGTCCTGCTTCCGCTGGTCATTTAAGCAGAGGAGAATATTGGTACAGTGCACCGTTGACTCATACACATACATGGGGGAGTCAGTCTTCTCATCCACAGACATGCCGTTCACACCCTGCAGGGGACAAGGGAGAAGAAAGAACAAACAAGGTGGTGAGGAGCGGCACGGTCCCTGGGTGAATGCGGTACACTGAGATTCAGCCCAAGCTCCTAGGGAAAGATACCACGACTGATACTGGTGCCACTAGATTTCACCTTGTCATGCTTGGATTACCTACTTGCCCCACCAACTTCCCCCTCAAAACCAAAATAGGGTTTAGAAAGACTGCAAATTGCTTTTCTTCAACCACCTATTTACTGGGCATCTCCACATCCTAATTTAGTAATGGCAATAACATGGGGACACTGGAAATTTTAGAAGATTTTAGAAAAAAAAAAAAGCTAGCATGACTGTTGGGTTTTCTAATGGTGAAATAAAAGGGCTTTGCACTGCTTCGGATATTCAGACCAAAGGGAAAAACCCCTCAAACCCCCAAGCCAGCGGATGGGCAGGACTACACAGTCACACTGAAGACCTCAGCTCAAGGAAAAGGCAAGGTGGAACTGCACCTGACTTGAAGACAAGCCACTAACCACAGGAATTTCTTAATTTCTCAATCAGAATTTTAAGCTTTAAGAGGGAGAGAAAGATATTTAGCAGCTCCAGAAGAAATCTGTTTCCATGTATGGCTAAAGCAACACGCCTTCATCAGTGGCTGAATGTCATTTACGGAAGAGTAGATCTTCCAGAATTCCAGACCCACAGACCCAAAAAATCCCTTGACCTGAATGGATGTCCAGCCCCAGGCTGGGTGCTGAGGCTACTGCTGCCTGCAGGTTTCCCCCTTCTGACAGCAGAGCAGAGGTTGGAATGACGTCAGACACCCATTACACGCCCATTACTACTGTCTGAGTCAGGGAAACTCTCTGCCTGATGTTCTGCAGCTTCTGACACACGTAGAACTGGCAAAGCCTCTGAACATGGTGACTGGGTTTGCAGCGGCCATGGTGGGGGGAAACAGCTCCCCTCAGTACCCCACACTGCATGAACCCCCTTTGCACTTGAATACATTGAAGTAATTCATTTACTCAAAACATCTTCCCCAGCATGAGACTGAATCCTCTTTGCATTATTTTCCCATTTCAGCTTCTCTGAGTAGGAAGAGTAAAAGCCCGTGCTGTGACTGAACAGACTACGTATCCCAAACAAAACCCACTTGTTATCAGGCTTACATGGGGTAAAGGATTATTTGTATGTATTACTCTATCTGCTGTTGAAGAGAAAGTTGTGCAAATGCACAAACCTGCAGTACTTTTAAGGAATTATTTCTCCTTATAGGACAACAACTGCCTTCTGAGAGGTAAAATTCAGAGGCATCAAGGGCTAAGGGTTAAGATGATTGTATTTTGGTACAGTACTGCTGCACTGTAAATATCTGACTACCATATCAAGTAAAAGCAAAATTTCTCCTCTGCTACTTTTTAATATGGATGGTTGCAGCATTTTCCTTTGATAGTGCAATATACAGGCATATCACTCAAACTATTTCTCTTGCTGTGAGTTCAAACTAGGTTATCATTTTCCTACAGTGCCATTTGAAAGACACTAATCATCTAGACAAGAATGGACTTACGAGGACACACTTGTTATTTATATTGACTCAACTTTTCAACGGTAAGTTCATCTTCCCACTTTTATATAAGGATTTTTAAGCCAGTGGCTATGATGACTCTGTACAAAATAGGTATTTTTGCCAACAGTGCAAAACCGTAATATTACTGGAAGCCTTAATGGAATGCTTACAGATTCTCTTTTACTGGTATTTTCAACGTTTATGCTGACTCATGCTACACTTTTGAGCACTCAGCTGAAATGCTTACACGAATAGAAAAAAACTCACAACCAACCAACACAGATTAGCCTTCCAACAACTTAACATCTAGAGAGAAGACACGTAGCTGCTAATTGATCTGCATACAGGCAGGGGAGGGAGACACTTTGGGGGGTGAGTTATACCATCTGGATTTCTTAACCAGAAAAAAAAAAAATCTCTGTACAAATTGAGACTAATGAGAAGAATTGACAGCAATCATGTTATTAGCACTCCACCAAGGTAAAGGAGAAAATGATACTTAGCTCATCTCACTCACAGCTTTCTGTACAACTAAACTCTGATGCTAACGACAGCATTGTAATGATGTTCTAAGTGGTCACTCTTGCGTGCTATGAAATGAGAGTTTACAAGAACAATCTAGTGGGAAAACCAGAGAGTTGCAAATGACAATGCAAAGGGGAAAGCAGTAAGCTTTTTTTTCCCTTTATTTTCCAGGCATGTCTTATGCCTGTAATATCTCAGATGACAAAGAAAAGGACAAGAAACCCGAAACCCGGCAGATAGTGAACAGAACATCAATTATATTTTCAGTGCCTTAGAAAAAACCCACCAAACCCCAGCTAGCCTGAAATTGCAATCCTCTCTTACAGTAATAGCGCAATTTGTGTGAATCAAACCCCGAATTACTTGGTTACTAATTAGTAATTTCTCACTTTTTAACTACAGCTCTCATCAAGTGTATTTTTTTTTTTAAATTGCTGCATGTGCTGTGAAGTGCTGAAAATACCGTGGTGTATTTCCCCGATGGTGAGCCAGCCTGCCTTCTCTGCTAGGAAACCTGGCTGGCAGAGTCCTGAGGTGCTGGGGCTGTGAAGTGCACCATGCTCTGTGGCGGATCCCTACCTGCACTCCTGGTAGGGACCTCCACACAGCTGCTTATTGCATCCTACTTTCCCAAGGCCACTGGTGTGACTCCAGGGGCTTCCACTCGCCTTCCCACAGCCACCAAGAACCCATGTGGATGCCCTGTCTGGCAGCTGCACTCTCAGCCTTCCACAGACTTCCCCCTGACCGTGCCACTGACCGCTCTAGGAAGCACCCTGAGCCCTGCATTGCGCACAGGGAAATCGGGGCAGGCTACGGCTCAGGATCACCTATTTATCAGCTTTTAATGTTTCAACACGAGTGATTTACAGCCTTTCCTTTTCCACGATCTGCCACCGACCACATGACCTCCAGACATGAGGTGTTTCCTCTGCAAGAGGGCCTTATCCTGCAGGAAAGGTGCAAGATGGTGAAACCCTTCCCTGGGAAGTATATTGTTCATTTTCACAGGGAAAGGGTTTGGAGGGCAAAGAGAAAAGGTTACTGCAGGACTTTAGCACGTAGTAACATGAAAATTAGCAGAATTCAACTCTCTTTTTTCTCCCCTCTCCTTGGAATAAAAAGACCCAGGGATCTGGTATTATCTCTGAACTCTAAGGCAAGCTGGGCTGCAAGCCTTTTACACAGTGTTAATTCAAACTGCATCATTTTTTGCTGAATTCAGTATTATGCTGAGTTTGCAGAAGCTTATTCATGGAAATCATTGCTACACACTTGGTATTTCTTCAAACCAAAAAGGGAATGTCTTAGCAAGCCTTTCTCTGGCTCAAAAGAACATGCTGTGCATTTGTTTGCATATAGGTCACCATGCTGCCAGAAAAAGCCTCTATGAAACAAAAGTTTCCAGAAACTGGCACGAACTATTGTGGGCAAGGAAAACACCACTGAAACCAAGCCAAAAAAGTTGCTGGTAAAGGCCAGCAACTGCAGTGAAGTGAACTGAAAGGTTGCTTACATGTTCCTTCCATGGTGATGGGTGGAAGATCCCACCAAACCCTCCCGCATGGGCAGCATGGAGGAAGCTTACAAAACCTCAGGAGACCAAAAATGTTGCTCATGGAACATCCAAATCACTGTGGTTTGCAGCATGCTGTCTGTACTGGCTGGCACTTATCCAAAACTCTCCAGGAACTCATAAACACACTGACTGAGCTGCTACCAAAAATACATTACCTATCACAAAAAAACAGCTCTTGCCTCACAAGACTGGAGCACAGGCAAAGTGGTGTCTGTTTTTAAAGGGAAACGTGAGGGGAGAGAAAATCTTATCAAGACACACCAGAAGGTCCTGCATCAGAACTGGGCTAATTATGTGAAAAGGTAAATCTCTAGCATGGCAGAGCTACAGAGCACTTAACCAGGCAAATTATGATTATGACAAAGCAGCATGGCTTCTGCAAGGGGAAGTCATATCTCCGATGGGCTCCATTAGAATTCCTGAAGTGTGTCAAATTAGCAGTGAGGAATGCCGGTACGTGTAATTAGCACTGACTTTCAGAAATTCTTTGACAAAACCTTTAGAAATGGCTGATAGAGAAACTCAGTTGTCATAAGCTGAGAAGTTGCATCAGACTAGAAATCACTTAGGATAAACTGTATTCATCAGAGGAAGAATGCAGGGACAATTTTCAGCAGGTTAGCAGTGAAATTTCTCCAGAATCTTGCTTACATCTGGCTGCAGTCATGCTGTTCAACATGCCTGAGCTTCTCTGATCTCTGAAGCTACAGCAAGGTTGGGTACACTTAATTCTTGGATGACAGACTGCCTGCATGTACATACAGGGTCCTCACAGCAACCTGACACTACTCCTGCAAAGTCGATTGAGAGCCAGACACTGGGAACAATTTGAAATAACAGAGGTTTAGACTGAATATAAGGAAAAACTGAGGAACAGGTTGTCTGGAGAAGCTGTGATACCTGACCATTGAAATGAACCAAAACTGCACCCCATCCTCATAGCAGGACGATTGTTCAGGTTTTCCTTGAGAGAGCTCAAAGTCACTGCAATAAAACATATGTACAACTGACTACTGCTGCATGTTACTGAGCAAAGAATTCACTGCATATGTAAAAGAATTACTTACTCCTAATAAAAATATCCACAGCCACATAACTGAGAGTAGAAGTTTACATGGGATGAATATTTACATGCATGTATATTCCACTCTCCAATATTCCACAGACAATATTCCACTGTCCAACAACAAATGTGCTTGTATTACCCATCCTTCTTGACCTACTAACCACTGCAAAGCAAAGAAATTAGTTATTTGATGGACATGAACACAGATGAAACCTCAAATCTACTGCTTCCTAGACTTCCTCACCCTCTGTGTCCCCAGCCGAGGGAGACAGCAATGGATATGCTACCTGGTGCTCCCCTTTCTCAAACAGGAAAAGTTGTGTGGGACCAAGTTGCTGAAGGCAAGCAGTACAAGATATCTGTCCAAAGATAACATGTGGTGGATGTCACTGTCATCAGGGACTCCCGCCCCCAATGGCTCCAGCAGAGCAGCTGATTTAGGACATGAGAAGCCAAACAATGCTAAATTCAACTCATAAAAGATGCATAAGCTGCAGAAGAAGCATCTTTGTAGGCTGTCCATGGCAAACCACCAGCAAGGACAGGGGAAGAGGGTGACCTAAAGGCATCATCTCATCCCCCTCCTTGTACCCTAGGCGATGTAAACAGGGCATCTCATCTCCAACAGTGTGCAGAGGACTCCCAGCAACTTCACTGTGAAAGCCTAAAAAGGTTTATCATCTCTCCTCATTATGCCTGTAATGCTGCATTTTGATACAGAAGCCAACAGATAACACTGTGATTCCTCACTTAGGAGTTGCAGTACCTGACCTGGTGTAAAATGAATCCCAGGTTTTCCTTGGGAGTGTAAGCTGGAGATCATATTTTTTGTCCTGCTATGCAAGGTGACTCCTGACTTTCTCCTTATTGTGTTAAGAGAGGATCAATACTGAACTGGGAGTATTTTTAGTTCCAGTGCACATTCTCTCAATCAGCTCCACTAACAGCAGAGGAAAGAATCTTAGGAACAGTTTGAAGTAGCCAGCTTGAACACATCTAAGGCCCTTTGGTCAGCAGTAGTTGGAGTCTGCATTACAGATTTGCACATAAACCTCTCACAGTACTTCTGTTCAACGGGATTCAGGCAGAGAGTGTGAAAAAATGCTCTTTTGTTCTGATGTTTTCTATTATTTTTTTCCCTCCTAACAATTTAGCAAAAAGTACTCAGAAAAAAATGGGGAGAATGACGATAAAATAATGAAAAAAAGTTGAGAGCAGCTTGTACTTCTGACAATTGGCAGCAGAAGCACATCAGACTTGACAGTTTTTAGGGATAAACATGCACTGTTTTTAAGTGGCAAGTGGGAGGAAAATAATTTTCCATGCTTCCTTCCCCATCTCCCAATATTTTTTCTGTGAAAAGACTTGTTCTGTGTAATCAACACTTTGTTTTTAAAGAAAGTTATCAATAACTGACACTTCAGAACTCCTAAAATGACCATGCTTATAATTGGTTATTACGATCTCTCAATTATAGCTATAACAACAAAGGATATGATTATATTGTCACTGCTTTCCTTTAAAAAGAAACTATTGAAAGGCCTAATGATTAATTCACCATTTTTGAGAGCTCATTGTAATGACAGCAGACTATATACAAAGGTCTCTTCAGTGAGCCCATTATTCAATTAATAAATGCTGAATACTGAGCAGTCATAGTCATATGAAACTCCCAAGAATTGTGTGAATTTTTAACCAATTAATTATCAATTACAACATCATAAAACACCAGCACAAAAATAGAAACAACGAAATTTAATTATAGATTATTCTTCTTAGTTGCCGCAAATACTATACAAGACTGATTTTGATTAATAATTCATACAGCAATAAAGTATCAGGAAAGATAATTATACTGTGCCACAATTCTCACACTGATTTCTGTAATTACAGATTACAACAGTGTTAGCAATTTAAAAAGGTTAGGGAGCAGCAGTAATTTGCTATGTCATCCTCAGCAATATTAATGTCTTCTTCTCTGAGCACCCCAGATAATTGAAAATAGACCTGCGGGCCGCCAGGCTACATGGACTTACCTCCTGTCAAACATGCTGTGGGTGCCAGGGCCATTAGGAAGATTGTCTTAAGAAATGAACTTTTCACAGTGATCAAGTAGCTTCCGCTGTAAAGCAGAAGGTACGTGGACAACTGGAAAAGACACTGTAGAGCATTCCTGGCCAGCAGCTGCAGACGTGTCGCTCCTGAGAGCGGTGGCTGGTGCCCCTGACCAGGGAGCCTTGAAGAAGGGTCTTCACTGGACTGCAAGTGGGAAGGAGGACAGCTCAGAGAAACCCAGGGACAGTTTAACCACGGGCCTCCTAGACCGGCAGGTCTGGCTGGGCACACGGCAGGACCCCGCAGACATTTGCTAGTGTCTCCTGAAGGCAAGAATTCCTGCTGCTCAGGAGGCCGCATGGCTCCAACACACTGAGCACCCACAGCCCAGGGAGCAGCCCTGGAATTGCTGAACAGCTGCAAGTGGTTCAAGAGCCACAGACTGGTCCCCCATGAGTCACACCACAGGCAGGGAGCAGCAGCATCAGCGCCTGGGCTGGCTGCAGGGCTGGGCCATGAGCCTCATTTCTGTATGGCAAGCTTCATGTGGATTCCAAATGGAGATGAGAATACTGGAAATACCTTCCTTGGCTAAACTGACAGGAACGGGGATGTCTCCTGCAGACTGGAATGGCTGTATTTGAACAGTTAATTTGTCATCACAGCACACAGGCTTTGATGTTGGAAGTAAGTGCCACTGCAAAGTCATTTACTGCTTTTCTTATACTGGACTTAGACCCTACAGCACAACTGGAAAGATACTGTGGAGGGAAAAAAAAAGACAAAAAAAAAGACCGAAAAAGAATAAAAAAGCGGGATTCTGAAGACCTTTAAACAGAATTCCTGAATATTACTTTAATCTGTAGCATTTTGGCTACTCACAATGGTTTTGCTATTGGCAGAATGCACACACAAGCAAAAATGTATTGCAGCTTCATGTCTACACTGAATAATTTTTTGGTTTTTTTGGTTTTTTTTTAAAGTACTGTCAGGATGCCTCTAGTCTCCATGATGAACGTTTATTTAAACCTCAGGTGTCTACTCTAAAGAAATTCTGCTTCAGGTTGTTCAGAGATTGGTACCATAAGGAGTCAGGGATTCCCAGTGGAGGCTGCTTTGAAGAGTCCAAACAGATTTATGTTCCTTATAGGGATAAAACCTATTTCTTGACTTCAGAGGGTTGTGCTATTATTGTTTTTTTAGAGAGTAACACAGATGAACAAGGTAATGAGAGCTCACATTCTTTAAGGACTTTAGTTAACATGCAAATAATGTTTACACACAGTACATGCATTGACCTATACATTCTATATAGGCCTACTAGGCAAAGTATACACATGAATATTTTTATGACTCAGTAAAAATTATATAATTATACTACTAATTTTCCTACATTGAGTGAGTCAGGCTTAGTTTAACATGCATTTTCAGTGTTCTGTAAATAAACTGATGATGCCCTGAGGAAAGAGGGGGGCATGAGTGGGGGAGGACAGATTCATAGAATGGTTTGAATTGGAAGGGACCTTAAAAACCATCTAGTTCCAACCTTCCTGTCATGGGCAGGGACACCTTCCACAAAGGTTGGAAAACAGGAGGAACAATGCAAAAACTATTCTCTATCCTTATTTCTCAGAAGCTACCTAACTGACATATATGAACATGGAAAGTAAGAAACATAGAACTCTTTCCTGATAAAATCTCCTGTCACAGATTTCACATAGCTCTTTACAGTAGGTGAATACGGTGAAGGGGACCAGAACTAAGTCTGCTACTCAAAATAGCTTATTCAAAGCAGAATGGGGAATGCCCAACACTGAAACACTGCCAGGAAACCACCAAGCAAAACAAACAACATATTATGCTCTTCTGAAGTAGTCAATGGTTTCAGGACCTTGGGTAAAAGACACAACCTTTTGGATTGTTCTTGGGTGAGCTGGACTGCCAGATTAAAGAATCTGAGATGGAAAATTGAAATAATGATTTGTTTTCATTTTGCCTTCCAGCTTGGTAAACCCTCTGCAAAAAATTTAAGGTCTCAACACAAACAGGGGCTGGAAATTCTGGCAAAAGCCCACTGCTTTCCTTGCTTTAAATGAGTATTTGGGGGTTTTGCCTGAGGAGTCATACAGTGTTATGGCTTCCCCCTTTTTCCTGAATCTTTAAAGAATTTATGTGTACTCCTGTGGGCATATATGTACATGTACGTAAAACTCACACTGCAGAAATGCCCTCTGAAATGATGGTACTGCTGAAGTACAAATAGTTTGCCAAATGTCCAGGTCACTTGCCAGTATGACAATACCTCAGGAGAATAAAGAAGGTGCTTCTGTATTTGACATCTCTTTCATTAATATGATTATGAGAACAAAGGGCCAGCTGATATTGCCCTAATGCCATCAAAGTTTGGAAGCTAGAAATTATGAACAACAGCATTGTGTGGCTCCTTTTGGCAGCCTTTGAATGTCATGCTAACATGTTATTTGAATAAAATAAAGTTATTTGAATAAAAAAAGTTATTTGAATAGAAGTTATTAATTTCCTTTATGTTCTATTCTCAAATTTAAAGCTCCAGTGGAATTAATTGCTGAAGCTCTGTACTTGAAATTTTGATTGTTATCAAGTGAGCATTGTTTTCACTTTATAAAAAAAGAAAGAAACAAAAAACAATCACACACAAAAAAACCCCAAAACAAACCAAAAAAGCAAACAGGAAAGTTCTCTCTCAAAACGGTTTTGTTTTGCTTTTTTTTTTTCTTCAATAAGCTGTACTAATTACTGCTTTTCCAGACTATATGCAGAACTATTTGAAGCAGCTCTATTTTCTTGAGAGGCTACGGCCAAAACTACTGCGAACATCTTTGACTACACAAATTGCAGAGGCTGTGAAAGCAGCCCAGTCCCATTTCCTCCTGTCATACTGCTTAGTTGTTATGGGAAAAATCTGCTCTCTTTGTTTCACCCCCTTAAAATGCAAGCTTTTCATCTTTGCTGCAAGTTTGAAGGTGGTCAAAACATCCTTCATCCTTCCTTGGGACACAAACTGGCATGTCCTTTGGAACGTGTCTGCTGTGATTAATGTGTGAAGAGCAGGGACGCATGCAGTAGGTCACTGGGTTAAATTTGGGACAGACTTGCATGGGGTGTAACTTTGCACCTTCTGCTCCCGGGAAAGAATACAGGTGTTGCCTTTTCCTTGAAGAGTGGGTCACTATCTGTCTGTGCAGCGTCTTCCACAGCCAAAGTGATACCATCTATAATGTTCTTCCTTGAAAACTCAAGGAAAAAAATGTTTCTGTATAGCTAGATGACTAATCTATAACTAAATAACTAAACAAATAAATAAATACATTCCAGTGACTTCTGCATTAGGGTCCACAGAGTTACACATTTGAATCTTTGAAGTACTATCAATACATGCAAAAAACCAATTTTCATATGTTTTTCTAACAATAAATGATCAGAAGATCACTGAAATGGCTATTTAGAAACTCGGAGCAAGTGCCAAGGTTTTACCTGGATTACACCAAGACATATGACTGTGGTTTTGATCCTGCAAAGATCTGAGAATTGCCATTTTGTTATCAGAAGGTTGAGGCAGGAGTTGCAAGCCTTCTCACTGTTCTGAGAGTCTGACATATGCCCAGATGTCAATTTAAAGTCCTTTTATCCATGGATTTGCCCTTACTCTGAACTAGACTGCCTTTCCTTTTGTAGACTATAAATCACCCCACGGAGAAAAGTGCACAGAAAGCAAAAAATTCTACTGCCAACACCTACCAGACTACAGCCAAGGTAAGAGAAGATGTGAGACAGAAATGGGTACTTGGATTCAGCGCAACTGCAGTCTGAAGGAACCCAGAGAAAGATTTGATGTATGTGGTTACTTGTTCTGAGGGTACGCAAAGCTAATGTAGTATCTGTATCTGTAGATTCTTACAGGACTGCAAAGGCAGCAGAAGGCAAGCACAAGCTTTCCTTCTCCTGTAAGATCCAGAGGAGCTTATGAAATCTTCTTTGCCATGGTAAAGAGTGAGGGATTAAAGCTACAAAGACTGCTATAAGAAGAACTTGGATTTTATCTTTGTTTGAGAATACTTGCATTATTTGTTGAGCTTTTCATGAAGCTTTTTGAAGCTTGTTTTTTTTTTCTTCACCCTCACAGAACTACAGTGTACTTAACCACACTTAAAGCTGCAAAAGCCATCAAATCAAATCAAATCAAATAGGAGATTAACACCCCAAACCCAAAACTAAGCCACGCTTTATCCCAGGGAAACAGAGTGGCTTGATTATTTCTGTTTGAAATTCTGTCATGGGAGTTTTAATCTCTGGGCATTCCTTATATGGTTCACAAACCTGAAAGGCAAAAAGGACCACCTACTCTGGCCTCCTAAAGGCAAATCAACAGCTGCCTTATCACACAGACTTGCCATCCTGACAGAGCAAAGAAATCCAGAGAGCTTTTTTTGACAGGCTCTCTCTTCAACTGTTACTGGAATTATCTATACCTTTAGCCTCCAAATTCTCTCTTGACAGATTCTGAAATAGCTGTTCCACTATTTTACCCTGGACTGATGTTAAGCTAAACCAGCCATCAGTTCCCCGGGACATCCCTTTTATCTTTTTGAAATATCGGAAATACAGTTGGCAGCCCTCCAATGTTCTGGAATTTCCCATTTCCCAAGATTTATTATAAATTACCAGCCACTTAACAGAGCTTTTCAGCTACTTCCTTTAAAATTCCTGGATGTAAAAGTTAGTAGGATATGAGAATGTTGAATTTCAACCACTCTTGCCTCCCAGATCCTCCTTTGTTATAAGCAGCAAACTTTCTCTTCTTTCCATATTACTGCACAGGATGGACACATCCTCTTCCACAGTTTCAAATACAAAAAACACCCAGGGAACACTTCTGTCTTTTCTATTTTCCCCTTTTGGATATTAAACTAATAAATGTTTTATCATGACTTGTATTTCTTCATTTAACCAGAACGGCTTCTCATTAGAGTAACTTTTTTGTTATTGATGGCAGTGTAAAATCCTAATTTTGAGAGCTGGCAGAATATTCTTCAACAATTCCCAGTGCGTTCAACGCTTTTTACTTCAAATGCAATGTTATGCCAACACAACAGATTCTAACTTTGGAAAACATCTTTTACAATTCTGAGTACAGCGCATGCATAAATTCATAATCTCCTAGTAGATGACGTACTCTGATTGCACAAGGTCACTGTACGGGATTTGAGACCCCGTGATTCATGTTATTTAAGAACGTCCACAAATAGTACTGTTTGAAAAATTGCTTCCCTTCTTGCTTCATTTTCTCACGCAACAAGTCGCAAACATCTATTTTCCAGTCCATTTTTTAGAGAACCACTCCAACAGAAAATCGTTTGGATTCTTGCTCATGTACCACTCTCTCCAATGCGTCTCCCATAATGCTAGAAACCTGTCTAATAAAATGTCAAATAATGTGATTCTTGTGCAATCCTAATGGTTTAGACTTACATATACTGGTTTAGAGTTACACCAGACTTACATAAGACTGGTTTATGTGGTTGGGTATTCACTGATGTCACTCTCTCCCTCTATGGTTATTTACAGCCCCCATCTGCTCATTTGTCTTCAAGAGGATTGTACTGTTGGTAAAGAAAGGGGCCACTAAAACCACACATTCCCCACAGTCTCTGCAGACCTGAGCTTGGAGACCCACAAAATCCCAAGCCTTGTCCACCCTCAGCAGCACGGTGAGTGCCACCTGCTGCTACTTTCTCTCCATTTCTTCTCCATTCACTCCCTAGAGTGTCAGGGTCAGGGTTTAGGGTTAGGGTTTAGTGTTAGGTTAGGGTCAGGGCTAGAGGCCAGACACTGTAGTGCATCATGTCTGTATGATGTCTGAGAACAACTCAGAAGGAGTTAGGGTTAGGGTTAGGGTTAGTGTTATGGTTTAGGGGCCAGACACTCTAGGCCACATTGTCTGTACAATGTCTGAGAACAACACAAAAAGAATTAGTGAGGTTTCTGTTTCAGCACAGTGACAATCACCACCGCCATACTACCCTTTAGGACCATGGCAGGTTTGCTCAGGTGTTTTGGGCAGCTGTGACCTATGGAAGCTTGGCCTGGCTGACAGAATATACACCCATACCTACAGTCTGGACAATCTTGAAGAGAGAATGCTTTTTTTTTCCCTGAGAAGAAAAAAGTCTGTATGATTCTTCTGATGTGAATTGAGAAGCTATATTCTCCACAGTTCTTGGAGACATGCAATTAAAGACTGTCAAATTTGCATGCACGCAGGATTCAATTGAAGGCTGAGCAGGCGATGTTATAACATTTCCCACTTGACTTGACAACCTTATATTCTTTTAACAGCTTTTCTGCATAATTTCCTTGCTTTAAACAAACTGAAGGTGCCATTGTGTAACCTGACCCCTGAGCTCAGGAGGGTGAGGATGAGGGCAGAAGCCAGGAGATTCCTGCTTCTCAAGCAGAACTGGCTGATCATCACTTGTCTGCAAAATCTCACCCGAGCAGCCGGCAATGCCACACCAAATGCAGATGGAGCAAGCAGAGCACAGGTCCCCCCTGTTTTGTCAGAAACCTGACTTTTGAGGAAGAATTGAGCAGAAGCCACTAGCTGCCCTGGGCTTTCCTAGCAAACTTTCTGGTTGGCCAGATGGGTTTCCAGCAATGGCTGCAGTGTGTCCTCAGTCCACTCTCCAGCTGAGATCTCATGTTTTTGCTCCACAGCATGAGGACACCAGAGCTTTAGAAGAGCTCAAAAATAAAAAAAAATCCTTAACATTGGGAAATCTACACATAACTTGAAGCTCTATTTTCCTTTTTCTTTCCCCCTCAGCTGAAACACTTTGGTGGTTTTCCAAGTACAGTCTGAGAGACCATCACCAGCAAGAAAACTGTGACTCTGTGCAACTGAAGTCTGGAAAACCTAGAGTGGTTCAAACTAAAGCTTCATAGAGTGAAATTTCATAGAGTGAAATTACAAGACACAAGGCAGCCAGTCCTGTTTGTGCTGCACACAAAGAATAAGAGGCATCAGGATGTAGCTGGCACATTACAGCACTTACTTGTGAAGGTGTTGAGTGCCATTAATCCAAGTCCTTTAATTAGATTTGAGATCCCTTTCAAGAAGAGGGATCAAGCCATAAAAGCATGAGGACAAAGAGATTAAGCTACAGATTAATAACTATATAGTATAAACAATCTGGGATAAAATAAAACTCATGCTCCATTGGAGATTGGCATGTTTGTGTATAAAGCGGTAGATCTATAAAGCTCATTGATTAGTATTTCAAACCAAACTAATCTAAAAGCATTACAAATTATTAAGTGAAATATGCAATACAAACAGTGTGCTAGGAAACAATCAATACTTCTCCATGCTTGCAAACCCCTACAGCAATTTTTGTGCTAAAAAGGGGACCAGCCTATATGGCAAACTCTAGTGCTTGCCAGGGAGTTTGTCTCATGTAAAAGAGAACAGTCCCCAATGTAAAAACAAGCATGTTTTTTTTCTTACTTCTTCCCCCTCAACTTCTGCCTATCCTAAATGTACTTAACCTATATTGCTGCCTGCAATAAAAAAAAAAATTAAAAAAATTAAAATAAATACTCCACAAGTCCTTCTAACTAAATCAATGAACTTTGCCTCCTGGACTGTTATAGGAACGCAAACATTGTTGTGCAGGACCCCATCCAATTTTTTCAGACAAACTTGACCAAACAGAGACGTATCTTCAAAAAGGAAGAGACAATTTTGAGCTATCAAGCTAAATGAAGATTTTTGCCATTAGGACAATTCCAGTCTTGTAGAAATAGGCTCAGTTAATTTGTATTTATCAGAGGCCAAGATCAGGTAAGTCTATCCACAGATTCATGCCATTACCTCCAGAATTGAAAGTGCGAGTAAGCCACAGTTTGATTATATGCCCAAGGGAATGTTAAAATGCTTTAAATAAGTACCTGTTGCTGGATGAAATACAGGACAGCCACACTGGATATGGAATGGAATGATGCTATTCCATCACAGGATACTCTTCTCATATATATTGCATTAAAAGCAGACACATGTGTGTGCATATGCCTATAGTTATATACGTGTGTGTGTATATATATAACACACATATATATCTATACACATATGCATACATATGCACAATGTTGAATTACTATATCTTAAAAAATATGTATTATGATCTTTGTGTGTTTTATGTCACCTGGCACAAGCTTGTCAAACATTAAAAAATTACATCTCTTAATTAAGTCCTATCAACAGAGCAATCATCCTTATATGAAGGAGGAAATCTTCCCTTTACTTTACAAATTAGGTGTCTCAGTACTATTTGTAGCCATTATCCTACATATTTCTCACCTGAAGCACAGACGAACACATGCGTTCTTTTCTGCTACATGCGGCAAGAATTTTTCCAGAAGGAGCACATAAAAGAGGTGAAATTAAAATCCTGAAAAAGCTGTTTGTGCAAATTTAGTAATAATAAAGGAGAAGAGAGACATGAAAAAACCCTCTGAAATGGGAAAATGCAGAGGCAACAGTGAAAAGTTGAAAGGATGGGGAAGAGCTAGGAGCAACATCCACAAGGATGCTAAGAATCATATTATTATGGATGTGTGGAAGGGCTCAAGAAAAAAGAAGGGAAAAGACCAGGGTTACCTTGGAGAAAGAGACTGCTGAAGAGGCTAGGGGCCCATGGATCAAGAGCTGCTCAGAAGAAAAGGTGGAGGAGGGATGGTTGGAGAGGTTTCCAGGGAGAAAGGTCTATAGTAAGGGGGAAGGAGCCCATTCCTGGCTCCATTGCTTCCAGGGAGGCAGAGGGGCTGGAAAGAGAACGGGGAATTGAATTGTGAGAAAGAGTGGTTATTGTCCAGTGTTTTCAGTGAGCAAAAAGAAATTGAAGAAGCTGAACATAAAGAACTGCATGCTACAGTGAGTATGTAAGGCTGCTGGGAGGGAGCAGAAAAGAGGGCGCAGGCGGCAGAGAGAGAGAGATGTTTCACTGCCCAGAACAGGGAGGGGAACGACTGCCAAGGAGCTTGAAAGAGCAGTGGGAATGAAGGCAACGCCGAGAAAGAAGATTCGTGGAAATTGTCTGTTCTCCCTCTGGGAGGTGGGATGATGCTGGGAGGTGAGGAGAGAGAAAAGTCACAGGCGCTCAGAGAAGCAAACAGGGAGAAGTGTCAGAATGGAGAAGAGATGAGAGGGGAGAGGTAATCACTGGTGCGAGGTTAGAGAGTGGGTGAGGACACGGTGCCAAGAGATGATAATCCAGCTGATTAGAGAATTAGGCACAAGAGATGTCAAGCAAAAGGCAGAGAATAGAAGAGGCTGCGGATGTGGCAAGAAGACCTTGAGCTTAAAATAAAACTGTCAAGCAGTCCAAATACACCAGCCATGCACTTCCCCTCTGCCTGCCCCCTCTCTCCATTGCACCATCAGGGATCAACTACCTTATTACTACAGGGAGCAAACAAAAAACCAGATGCCCTCAGGCTGATCCTGAAGGAACAACAGAATAAGAATGAGGAGAAATAAAAGCAGGCTGACAGTAGCTGCCTGTGGATAAAAAGGAGACCTTTAGCACAGCTGTGTGGCTGTATTTGATTTACGAGGGCTTCTTCATGCAAAACGAGGCACAGCAGTGTAAATGGCTTTCTGTGTAAAAGAAAGCCTCGTGAACAGCAATTCCAAAATTATAGAAAGAAAGGAAACAAGGATGTCCTGGGTTAGACAGGGGTGGCTCGGGAGCTGGGGCTCCTGGCTCAGGCACTCAGCACAAAGGCACTGGCACCACGCCGTGCCCACGCAGGAGCAGCTACGCCCCACGATGCCAGGACAGCTTCTGAGCCCACAGCACCTTCTTAGGCAGCTCTCACTATTCTGGTTTTGAGTGTGACATCCCCTCCTAATGAAAAGGCTTGGCTCCTCACAAAAAGGACTACCAAGCAGTGTAAAAATCCCACTCCTTCCAACAAAGATGCCCGCTTACAATTTAAGGAACAAAACACCGTAGACTGGATTGCACACTACCATTTTTTTGCAAATGTTCTTTTATAGTAGCAAGTAATTAATCTTGTATTAGAGCCCAAAAAGTGCCTATGAGTTTTTGAACTTGCAAACAGCTGGAAAATGCCTACTTAGACGAGTGTGCACATCTTTGAGTGTTTTCCATTTGCTAATTACTCTTCCAGAAGCTGCCAACAGCTATTCTAACATTTTTCTGACCAGGGAGGAATATCACATCACACAATCATGTGAATTAGCAACAGGATGGCGGTGAATAAATGGGATAAAAATCAGGTAGTTGAGAAATTACAGCTAATTGATTTGTACCAAAAAAGCCTGTGGTATGTAAACACCATTTCAGAAACAAAGGACATGGTTGGGAAACAAGTAAACAAAAGTGAAACCAGCATTTGCAGAAGTTGTCAGGGTAGATGCCTTCTCTTGGTGACAGATGAGATGAGACTTAAGCCCAGGACCCCTTACAAATGAGACTTGCTAGTACTACAGTAACCCACTGCAACCACAGCAATATTCCCCTCTGCAACACAACAGATGTGATTCAAACTGGCAAGCCATGGCACATAAAAGCACGATGCCCTTCCCTGCTCAGCACAGTTTTCTGCAATATTCATTGCAGCAGCCCAGAGGGAATTTCAGCTCGCAGTGTGCAGAAAGCTCTCTGATGCTCCTGCACAGGAGAGCACAGCCCCCCATGGCTGAAGGGGCACCAAAGGGCAACAAGCAGAGCTGTTGGAGGAGCCACCTCGAGATGGAGCTGCTGATGAGCCGATGGGGGTCCCTCGGGCCTGTGTGGGAGGTGGGGGGAGGCAGAGGAGGAAAATCAAAGAGGTACCTTTAGATATGTGCGTGCACATTTAACTGCAGCAAGCTAATGCAGGATTTGCAATAGGAGCGCCTACTCTGAAAATGGCAAAGGCAAGTTATTACCAGGATGAACATCCTTATTCAGCATCTCAGGGGAAGCTCTGGCCACTTTCAATCAAATGTCTTTTTCTTGGAATGCTGTTAAGCTGCGGTCATCAATCCTATTTAAGGAATGGGAGGAATGGCTTCATATCACCGCTTTCCCTCCTCACTTGATGTGACATAAAATACCAGCACATTAGCACAGGCGAAAGAAATGGAGCTTGGCTGATAATGGCTGCACTCATGTATTTACTAGGCAGCCCAGGGAAAGAGGCACCGGGCGCAGAAGGTGCAGCTCCTTCATCGAATGAGCTGCCTAGAGCAGCAGCTTCCTGCCACACGAAGGAGAGGTTTCCTTGAAATCCCTCCAACATCGCTCTGTGACCAAAGCGCGAAAGCAGCCGCTTGCTGTGCTCCGACTGCCCACTTGAACCTTTTGAGAAGGTTGCGCGTATTTACCGTGCCCATCTTCAGCACTGTGTTGCCAGCTGGCTCGTGGTGGAATGACCACAAAACCTGGTGGTGGCACTTAAAATGACCCACTCACCGCTCTGCCCCCTACGCCTCACAAGGGCATGAAGGGACATGCAGCAGGACTCTCATGTGCTGGTGGGTCACAGGTAAACCTCCAGATTTAAGAGCTTGTGCTGCCACTGCTGGGGCAGTAAGAATAAATTATTCCCCTGACTTGGCTGCTCAACAAGACTGGTCAAATCTGTTGAAGGACAAGGTGATTTTCCTGATCATTACAGCCTAGACAGGAGCTGGAATCTGGCTCACATTGGCTGTTCAAATGCTTCACTACTGGGCACTGCTAGAGTGTTTAGCATCACTGCCTTCATTATCTCTCCCTGGCTTCATCTTGCCTGTGCTGTGTATAAGTAAGGACACATGGACCATGAGACTCCCAATGAACTCTTGTAATATGAGCTGTCAGCAGCCGCCTCAGAGTCAAGAAAAACATGCTTCAGCAAGAGATCGTGTCTATAAACATGGCAAAACTAATTATCCCAAGAAGGGTTCCCCTTCCTCTTAAAATTAGCAGTGTACACAGTCAGATAGCTCAATGTAAACACATCACTCTGAATTTCACCAGCTTCACTATCAAGCAAGGAAAAGTATGAATCCTGTAGGAAGTCTCTGCTATAACAGATACTAAATCTGACATGTGAAGAGTTTTATTGTAGTGATTCTAAAAGAGTGAAAAGGGACAGAAAACACGTGAAGCCTAAAACCAGCAATACACCAAAGGTTACGAGATAACTGTTAAATGAGTGTCCCTGTGAGAAATGGAGAGGACAGCTGAAGCCCCTCCTGTGATTAAAGCAGTGGACAAGCTCCAATGAAGAATCCAGGAGAGAAAACAGGGAGGCAGTCATTAGATAGGACATCCCGAGTTTGAGAATAGGAAGGTTTTCCAGAAGAAACTGCTCTAGGTAGTTTAAGCAGTCATTTCTAAAATACGGGACAAGAAAGAGCCCCCAGGGCCAGCCACAGTCTGAGGACTATGAAAGCCATGTCTCTCAGGCCAAAAGAGCTCAGATGTATTGAAGTAAGTATTGATGTATTTCAATTCTTATGGGTATTCTTAGCTCTCATCTAGTTGTCTCTTTTTCCAGAGACAAAAGCAAAGTTCTACATTCAGTTAAGTATGGCAGTTCCTCAGACAACTGAACAGGACATCTCCTGCACTGCCCAGTGATGCTGCACAGCTCAGGAGTAGCACTGGGATAATGGGATTCATACACCCTAGTATTTAATGAAGGAGCCTGTACAACAGAGAGGTCTCCAGTGACCACTGCAAGACTGGAGAGCCCTCTAGCATGAAATAGGAGGGTGGAAAATAGGGCTGAATGAATCATGAGCAAGGAAAAAAAGGGTTGTGGCACACCCCCACGCTTTTCCATTTCAGGTCTGTAAAATTCAGCTATATCAAGGTGTGTGACTGGCACCAGTACTCAGAGAGACAGAGGCAAGCGAGTCTGAATCAATCAGAATCTGTCCAAAAACTGAGCAAAACCAGCAGCACAACACAGGACAGAGGAGCTGTAATCATTTACACAGGACTAACAAGGAAAGGTGAGCTTAGCAACCTTACCCTGAGCAAAGGAATCATCAGGAAAGCCTCGCCCAGTGCAGCTCCTGGGAGAAAAGGTCAGGAGAAACACAGCCAGATTTCAGAGCAGAAAATCTACTCGTCTTGCAAACCCTTTCCATGTCCTTGAGTGCAGAGGCACTGCAAGCTTCTGCAGAAGCAGCCTGCCCTGAAGCCCTACTGGAGCAGAGTGGGGGACATGACAAGTGTCACAGGCCAGTCTTTCAAGCAAAGGAGCAACAACCACTTAACCAATGCAAAATGACAGCCTCAAATGCTCGTGCAACAGCGAAGCATCAGCAAAAGCCAAATGGAGATGAACAGAAACATGCTCTCGTATCCACAGCCATCTGTCCCTCTCCGCTCGTTGTTTTACAAATTGACCTACTGTTCCAAATCCCAGATTTTCAGAAATAGCTCTGGCTGAAGGTATTACCAGGAAAAACGATCAGTGTCAGCTCACCAGTGTAACTGAGGAATTCTTTCCAGGAGGATGAGGCAGTGATGACAGAAGCTGGAAAACCAAAATCCCAGAGTGGGGGAAGCATTGGCCTCAGATACATACATAGGCAAGGAGCAGCAGAGCAACGTTTGACAGTTCAGGTGACGTTCCCTTCTGCCAAAAGCAGGTGAGAAGCTTAACAAAGACCTTTTCTGTTTCCTGTGCAAATGATGCATTTCAGAGAACAACCAACCTCACTGGCCTTGGAGTAAAGGAGACCAGAAAACCAAGGAGATTCCTAAAATCTATTACTGTACCAAATAAACAGCTATTATTCTCGAAGGAACTGAAAATCCTTTCAACTATTCCCAAACAATTACTGCCTCCCCACTCTGTACAAAGATACATTTATTCTCCAATATGATTTTTAATATCCTAAGTAGGCTTGGTAATGGCAACCCTGTTAATTTAATATCCTCAGAGATCTCTACCCTCTCTCCCTGTTAGGGTTTTTTGCAAAGCACCTACCCTCATAATTTTTCAGTCTTTTGAGCCCTTAATTTCCTATTAACTTGGCTGTACTGGCCTGACCAGTTTTATTATGTGCTTTCACCAGTGGCAAGTGACTAACTCCTTCACATGGCTTTTGGGGGGGGATTTCCCCCCAGCACTGCCAAAGGAGCCACAACTTGCCACGTGTCCTCCCCCACCTCAGCGCTCCCTCTCCCTTTGAAATGGGGAAAGATGAAAACTAGAAAACGCAACAGATGGTCTGAAATCCTCTTCCTGCGAAACCCATCACTACGGCAGCAAGCTTAGGCAATATTTCAAATATTTCCGCATGTGCCAACAGCGGTATCCATGACTAGGGATGATGAGGAGACTGCTTGTGAAACTCCCCCATAGACACTGTTTGCAACAGCCTAGTCCTCTTGTTGAAGGCTCTCTTCCCTACTCTAAATCCAATGAGAAAACTAATCTTCTCCAGATTTAAAGCTGACAGGTGGTACATGCATAATTAAAGATGACCTAACAGAGAATGCTCTCATTTCTGGCATATTATCAGACACTTAAGCAAAGCAATTATCAGTAGGCAATCTCTTCTGTCAACAGAGATTGGATGAAACATTTTGCCAGTCAGGAAGACACTGTAACGATGATACATATGTATTTGCAGATACTCCAGCAATATAATATAGACTTAAATCTCTCCCGTCTCAGACAAATGTCTTCATCACCTATGGAGGACCACAGTAACATCTCAAATTTTTGTGTTCCCCTGTGCCATTTCCACAGACTCACCAGACAAAATACATAGACTCCACCTTGCTCCTACTCATGTCAACCTTTTCCTTCAATCCATCCTCACTGCAGTCCTGCCATTCCTGCCCACCTCGGGAAGGACAGCCTTACTCTCCTGCCCTTTTTCCACCTGCACTACTTGGTAGATGGCTGGTCTGTGGGCCAGGAAACCTTGCCCTTCTGCCTTTTCTCCCCACCAAAAGCAAGCAAAACCCCAGAAAATATGTCCTCCCCCTTTCTTATTCAAACACAAAGAAAAACTCAGCTCCTCCAACAGAGCCCAACCAAGCCTCCCCCGAGCACCTTCTTCTTCATCTACACGTAGCAGTCACCTGTGGCACATCAGGGGCTGGGCACTATATTCCTCTTTTACTCCCTGTCATAGCTTTTGCGACATGAACACCTGCAGGGAAGAATTAGGGACCTCACATGTCTCGATGGACTGTGCCTGTTGTCAACAGCCATTTCTTAACCAGGACCACAAGAGATGAGTGCCCTTGTTCTCCTTAGCTTATAGAGGGGGCAAACACGAGCGGAGATCAGTTGGGAATTTTATGTGGAAACAACCCAAAAATCTATACAAGAACTAGGAATATCTTCCCTGCTTTTTGGTTAACAAGCAGATGGTATGGTCTCCCAAAATAGCAGTGTCACCCATGTAGTTTGAAAGAAGCAGAAACTTTTTAACCTAAACTCTTAAAATGCTTCCTTCAAGCAGTGTTTTGCAATGAATCCAGAGAGCGTTCTGAGCCTTTTTTTTTTGTTTTCCTCCTGAGCAGGGATTTTAAAAAAAGAATATTTTGTGGAAGAAAGGGAGAACAAAAACCAATTAGGAAAAGGAAAGCCTAAAAAGGTTAGTGGTTTTCTTAATTTGGGGAAAATTAGGGCTGTGAGAAGTATTATAAACCACAATTACATACACACATGGGATTGCATTTTACCTTACGAAAGAGCTGCTCTTAGGGTATAAAATTGCTTTAATATTGCACTACGACAATTTTTTTTAAAAAAAAGACTTATGATAATGGATTTTCAAAGCAAAAGTAAAGCTGCTTTTCCCTGAGAACAGGGCTTTCGAGAAGGGAAATTCACAATACCAGTGGTGTGCGTTTTGCTGCATTTCTCAATATCTCTCTCATTATTTAAATTCCGATGTATTTATGTCATACATGGATAAATGATCTTATTGTTCAGAACATGTCTTTATATGAACATCTCTGCTGTTAGAACTAGCATTATTTAGCTGGGTTTTTTTCTCTCTTTCCTTACCAAATCAGAACAAAAGTGTCTTTTATTGCAGTTTTGTGAACTTCATGCAAATGGCAGTTTTTACACATCCACCGTCAGTTGAATAACACTAATGATAAGAGGGGAATTGGAAATAATAGGCTGATTTTTTGGAAAGCAAATCAGAATTTATAGAGAAGATTCTACAGTGTCAAACTTTATAGCCCTGTGTTATCAAAAGCACGAGAAGTGAGAATTAGGATTAAACCACTGACTCGTTAGCAAGCTACACTTACTAAACCGCAGCTTTCCTGCACCAAGATTGATTATTTAGAAATCCACTGTACAAGATAGAAAGAGATAGTGATCGTCTTCTGGGACCGCAGGGAGCCATTTACACAACAAAAAACATTTGCTGGGGATACCAATCTGATTGAGCAGGCTCAATATCTCTCAGTTAAAGCTATACTGGTTAGTCTCTCAGTCTTCCCTAAGGCATAGTTTGGTCATTCCTTTTCCTGCTCTATCCCACTCTTGCAATCATACTGCTTTGCAGCATTTAAATTCCAATTTTGCACCTATCACTTCCCCGAGTAGCCCTGGTGACTTCACAGGTGCTGGTTATAGGCATTCATGCTGCAGGACCAAGCATGGGAAGAGGAAAACTGCCTCATATGAGTAGCCAGGGCTGTGAGAACTAATGGATTTTCTGTGGATTAATAGACGATTACAGAGAAACACATTTTGAAAATGCAGCTTGATCGTGACCACAAGAATAACACTAAATAGAAGAAAAAAGCATTTGCTTTCCCAGCATGCAAAAAACCAGATGTGTCAAAATGCCAGCTTTTGACAAAAAATACCACAGGAGAAGTAAGTGACAGCAGATTATTAATACTACTATGAACAGGTGCTCAAGCAGGCATAGTAGTTTTCCATGACAATGATAGTCTAAGGACAGACTTCACATCTCTTAATGTCTGAAATCCCTCTTTCATCCTGGCGGACAGACAGAGTCCTACATCCTGGACTACTCTAACCCAGTTCTAATGTGGAAGGTATAGATTAGAAATTGCGTTTTTGTTCCTCCCGCTCACCTTTGGCTACAATCAGGACCCACTACTAAATTTCTTTACTATTGAACCCCATCCCACACAGGGCATCTTCTTTTCCACAGATGCCTGACTGCCTTTCCACACAGTCTGTGGGTTTGATGCCTTGGTTTCGAGCTACATGCTTAGGAGTTGAAACCTTTCCACAGGAGTGTTTGAACTGCTGCCTTCCTAGAGTCCCTTCAGTTTGGCCATATTTCCTGGTTAATGCTCCCACAACTTGAATCAACCTTTCCATGTGGAGAAGCTTGTTCTATGGACTGCTAAAACTGTGTTGCATGTCCATCATCCTGCCTTGTGCGGGCTTTGCCAAAATCAAGTTTTGGAAAGGAGGAACAGAGCCCGCTCCCTTATCATTACTTACAGCATGTACTTTCAGTGATGTTTTTAAGAAGGACAAAGGCTACTGAAGTTTTACAAGAAGCCCCAAGACAAGCAGAGCTTATTATGTACCACAGGATGAAATGCAGCATCTTTGGGTAACAGATGTTTTACCATCAAGCAGCAGTTTGGAAGAACTGTGGGAGCTGGGCTGTCTCACCCATGAGCAAACTAGGAAATTACAGGAGCTTGTAGGTGTTGTCTGTGTGTGAGGTCAGAGACAGAGAAGCAGTTAAACCCATCTCCAAGGTACTGTCCCTGTGCGGGTGGATGTACTAGGTTGTTACAGAGAACAAAATTGTGAGAAATAACTATTCCACTCAACACCATCACTGTGGCTGAGACTGGTGTTAGCAGTGGGGCTTGGTGGGCAAAAGAGCAGAACAGTGTGAGGAACACATTGTATTACATTAGTGAAATGCTGAAAGGATAAGTCTCTGGATTTTTGCTGCGCTGATTTTTTTTGTCTTTCATTTTTTGAGCACTGTCACCATGACATCATGCTCCTACCTGCCCACATCATGGACTTCACCACACCTCTAAGGGGGACCTTAAAGTCTGTGTCCTGTGATCTGCTGCTATTCACCACAGTCTAGCTCCTCACTGCTAGTGAGAACAGTAACAACCCATCTCTCTCCACAAATCTATGCTAGAATTACCCCACAAGCAAAATCCAGGCCAAATGGAAGTTTTCAGATAAATGAAGAAAGGCATTAATAAACACGGCTTGAACTGGGAACACATGACTAAATTTTTCTCAAGTCTGAATAAGTCCCAATTCCTAATGAAAAAATGGGAGCTGTGCATGGTCACACCTTTTGCTGCAGGCTGGTATCCACTCTAAACACCATCTCAAAAAATACTTTTGCTTCATCAATGCATTTGTAATTCAACAAAAAAAGAAATTTAAATAGTATCTGAAAAGCTTTGCATGGTAAACATCAGAAAAAAACCACTTTCCAAGCCTGCAGCCAGTTGTTCTATAATATCTTCTGCTTTGTGCTGACAACCTTTTTTCCCTCCAATCATTCAGACACAATGCCTTCAGGTCTGTCTAAGTAATGTAATTTACTGGAGTGGAATTCCCTTGATACCTTCTGCAGCACTCAGTGACAGTATCATTTATACTCTACACTGTCATGCCATGACACTGATACATTGGCTTTCATCCCTCATTCAGCGCAGAGGGTGCAATTTCACCTTCCATTGTGCCCTTCTGCAGACTGCGCGTACAAATTCCCTCCATTCATTCCTAATTACAAACCTCTGCTGAAATACTCTCATTAGATTTATATTTCTCACTCCAAAGTGTCAATCTTATTTCAAAATTCCAATTTTCTGAGAGATTCATCCATTAGCAGCAACCTCCAAAGCATTCCTTAACCGAGTGCATTAAAAATGAAGCTGGCAGAGCAGAGACGCACTTAAAATACACCATTACAGCAAATCTCCATTGCTAATGTTTTTGCATTATTTGAGCAATGCAATAAGGAGCCTATGACTAGCCCACCCTGCTCCTCCAGCAGTGATGGGCAGAAGCCACCAGCCAACTTCTGTGCCCAGCTCTACTCCCACTGTGAGACTGCACCACATCCCAAAGCATCTGCTGCTGTCACCATCTCACAGTACAGCATGAGGTTGCTGTTCAAAGGACTCCAGAGGCTGAGAGCCACAGAAAGAAGGTAACTGTAAAAATGGTAACTGTAAAAACGCACGAGCACAGCTTGTTTTCTGAGGTAAAATTAAAAAAAAGACCCAAAAAACAACCAACCAAAAACAAGCTGGGGGTTTCCCAAGGCAGCAGTTCAGCTCTGCAGTCCAAAAGGGTGTTAGAGCTCTTCAGCTGAAAATCTCAACCACATTGTTTGTGTCACTTGCACTAATCCTTATTTAGTGGCCACATGTAGGACCATTCCCTTTGAACTTTGTACAGAAAATACAACTTCACAGATTCCCCAGAGCAGCTCTACAAGTAGTTAAAAAAAAAAAATAAAAAAGAGATACTTCTACCTCTTCAGGAGAAAAGCAAACACCTTAAAAACCTCATCACCATACAAGGGGAAAAAATGAAGAGCACAGCAGTGGGTACCGATAGTTGCACAATGCATCCAGTGTGCCATCTCTAAAAATAGCCTGTGTGGTGATACCCCTGGAAGAGTCCAGCATGTCTCATCCCACTGGAAAGCACAGCAGCAGGGATTGGCGCAGGAGTCCCGCTGCCACATGACACACGTTGCACTCTCTCCTGTCATTATCTTCAAAGCCATCAGGTTTGAACTTACCTGCAGCAGGCAC